>JAUZSZ010000112.1:19244771-19257156 GCA_034780575.1 Labeobarbus marequensis | reverse complement strand
CTGTAGCTGTATAACTTTACAACAGCAACACTGCTTTAACAAAAAAGCAAAACAGCAAGACTTATTTGACATCAAAAAAAAATGTTAAAAATGCTGTCTAATCGCTCTCGCTGTATTTTGATGTCACACACAGAACGGTCTGTGCAGTGCTGCTTCAAGTCCAACACCTATTGTGTTTTATTAGGAGACACAAAACAGTTCTTCTGTGGATTTATAGGTAATATTTTCACATACACAGTTTAGCAAAATCAGACAATATCGTGTTTAATATATACCACAATATTATCTTCTTATTGTTGAATTGTTGTAAATAAATTTCACATTTGCAACTTGGTCGGTGTTCAAAAAATGCTGGGAAATCACTTCATGTAGCCCTACAAGAGTGATTACTGAAAAACTGTCTGAAAAAAAAAGAAAGTCCCGTTTTAGAGAAGAACAAGAAAAAAACAAACAAAAAAACAATTTCACCCACTGTTATTTTAATTTGCTACATAGTAATGACTTTCTACTTCGAGGACCTTGATGGAAATGTAGTGAAGTGAAAAGTACAATATTTGTCTTTCAAATGTAGAAGTTAAAATCATAAGTTTCCAGGAAAAAAATATACTCAAGTAAAGTACAGATACTCAAAAAGTGTACTTAAGTACAATACTCAAGTAAATGTATTTGGTTACTGTCCACCTCTGCTCTTTACTGACACTTCTGATCAATTTAATGCTTCCTTGCTGAATAAAAGCATTAAAAAGTCTTACTGACCTTTACATTACTGGACAAAAGTAAGATAAATACATTTGTAGAACTCCAAAAAGACCATAAATTCTAGTTTTAGTTTTTGCAGCCCACTTGCATTATAAACAAAAATGTCATTAGACAGCAATAAAACTATACTGCAGAGAAATTAATGATTAAATTAAATCAGTTTAGTAACAGTTTTATTTAGTTTAGTTTAACATTAAGTACTAAAATACTGTAATGAAACTAAAACTAAAAACCACAGAAAATATTACAACTAAACTTAAACTAACATTCACAGAGTGAAAAGGAAACCAAAATCATGCATTAAAAAATTAAATAAAAGAAAAACCAAACTATATTAACCCTGCGCATAAGACAAGAAAGAGGTTATGAAAGCTCTCTAGACCTCACCTGCGGCCGTCGTCTTGAGGCACCATGGCCCGCCGCTGGTTGACCCACTGCTGCAGCTGCGTCATGGAGCTCTTCCTCTGGGCGAGTCTCTCCGGTGCCGTCCTGGGAACGAAGCCTCTCCGCATCACCACATTCTCCTCATGTGGCTCGCACATATCCCTCACGTTCTCTTGGGACTGGTATCTTGAACCGTTGGGAGGACCATAGTTACCCCAGCCATTGGGCTGATGGGGTGCCAGGCCTCCTTTCTCCCCCATTCTGCCCTCTATATTTGGGGTAACTGGGGTCACTGGGGTGCTGGGCGTTGTGTCTCTGGTTTCTACACCGTTAAGCTCGTGGACATCTGGCCTCTGGCCATTCTCTGCATGAGAGTTGGGCTCGAGGCGTTTGGCTACCATGTCGTTTTCATCTGCTGTAGGGATGGGCTCAGATTTATTTCTGCAGAACAGCAGGAAAGAGAAAGACAAAACATATGTAAAACACTGTCATAAACAGTGTGATGCCTTAGATCTGTTTGATGAAATGTTGTTTTATAAGAAGTGCACATGACTGTTTGTTCCAGAGTATCAGGGTAGCAGCATTAATGGCATGGGCTTGTGTTCCATCTGTGCTATTTTAGTTATTCCTCTGCATAAATTTTCATCAGATCTGTGTCTTTGCCTGTTTGAAATATGCTGCTCTGACTCCACAAGAATCACACTTTTAAGATGTTGCCCAAATCATATGACTTTTTTTTTCTACTGTAAAACACAAAAGTGGAAATCTTATTGGTACTGTACTGTACTGTACCACTCAGTGGAAACGAGGCAAAAAGCACTAGAAGAGTTTCAAGGAAGTAGTTATTATGACTCATTTGCTTCATTTCAATTGGGAATATTTTAGTTCTTGGCATTGGCCAATATGTTTTATTGTTTGGCTGATAAGTTGTAAACGGGACTTTTATTTTAACAGCGCTGAAAACATGGTGCCTGAGTGCACAGAAAACACATGGATGCACGTGAGTGAGCAACTTCAAACTATGCTATATTCAGTTGACCACAATGTGGTCAAATTATTAATGACAATAAGAATGGAGAATCAAGCATTTTTCAACTAAAGTATGAATCTATTGATTTTTAATCTACTTTTTTTTTCCAGAGAAGAAGAATCATGCTGCTTGGAACAACAATAAGGTGAGTAAATGATTACAGAATTTTCACTTCTGAGTAAATTAAAACCGTTTTTTGCTCTGTCACGCTGGTTTTGAATTCAAGAGAGGATTGTGTGTGAATTAATGTGGATTATAGATGTTTGTGTACCTGGATGTGGCTTGGATGTGGACCCTGGCAGCCTCAGTCATGGTTTGGATCCACTCCTCCTGCTCCTTCTGGCTGTCTGCACTGAAGTAGTATGTACGAGTTCCTGTGTGCTCAACCTGCAAACAGAACGCAATACTGCCCTTTAAATCCTCACTTTCCTCTTCCTCCTCCTCCTCCTCTTCGTTGCTTTCGCACCACACCTGCAAGAGAAAAAGAGAGAAAGAGAGAATATTACTGGACTGTCCTATAGCCACTCCAATTGTGCAAGAACATAACTGTAAACCTGATACCACAGAACAGAGCATGCAAAACAGATCCAGCAGAACTCATGCAAAATAGTCCATTCAATTGTTCATATGTACATGAGCAAGTAAATAAAAGCCTGTGAATGAAAGACATGCTTAAAGACATGAGCATACATGCAGAATTATTATTTGGAGTAATATTTTACTTAAAGGAATATTTCACCCAAAAATGAAAATTAACTTGAGGCCTTTCAGAGAGCTAGACAGATGTCGGTAGGTGAAGTTGCAGTGCATGCAAACAAAAATAGTCCATGCAATGACTTAATTTTCATGTGAAGTCAAATGTGTTGATATTTAATATGCAGCACAACACTGGAGAAAAATGTGGCTCGGACATGCAGGACAGACTCAAAATTATAGCAATTAAATGTTGAGAATTAGCTGACAGGTGACTGAGGACTTTCAAAAAGTAATTTAGTCCAGTTTAATTATTTATTGTATATCAAGATCGATATTCATTTTAGACTACTACATATAGAAGTTTGAAGATACTTATTTACTTTTGTCAACATAATCATAACTATCAGCTTGTTAGGAACGTAAGCAGGTGAGTCCAATCTTGTCACTTGTCATGCAGCTACAGTAGCAAAAAGAGGTGCTCTGAAATACCTACTAAATGTGGCTCATCAACACATTGGAGAAAACTCACTCAGAGGTCCTCAGAGATGGGGGTATTGGGAACAGAGGAGAAAAGACTACATAAGGATGACTAGATCAAATATAAAGGTCAACTTTGGGAGCAGGTCAGATGTGGGCTAGATGTGGTCATGTTTATCATAATGAAGTGGACATGTGCATTAATATCCTGAAAGAATTGGCAGTTAGTAAAAATGTGGCTTTGCTGTGTTATTACAAATACAAAATATCAGCTGTTAAGCACATAGACAATGGAAAACCTTTGTGTGATCGTGCTACATTAAATAAGTAACACAATAGTTCACACACATGCATGCTGCTCAAAAACACTGTAGTACAGAACTTTACCACATGGGGGCAATACCTAATAATTTAGAGTTAACTGTGGACTACATTCTGTAGTCAGTCAAGTAACAAACAGCAAACAAAACAAAAATTTATAGCAACAAATATATAAAAAAATATATAGCAACAAATCTCAGAATCTAAAAGCTAATTTTTCCTGTTTGTGACTTTATGACTAGTGTCTGAAATTAAACTTTCCTATTAAGGGACAATAATATTATCATATCATATCTATAATTTTTAGATACAATACCAACTTTTCCCTTTAAAAGAGTTTTTTTCCCCTGTGTAAATATACAGGGATATTTTTGTCTACACATTTTAAATATGGGGTCTTTTTTGTTACTTTTGGTGGCAATTTTGGTCAATTTATGATGCAAAAAGTCCATTACACAATGTCTTATTTCTTTCTATAACAGACATGACAGGTTTTGAACGAAGAGGGTGTGTGACCACTGATGAAACGTGACATCACTGGAAGCTACAATAATCTGACCATAACATTCAGTTGTATTTCAGGATCTCAACCAATGCCAATCCTCTCAATTAGTCTTGCATAAAACGACCTGCACTTAGTCATCCGAGGGTGTGCCAGAATTAGTTTCATGCAATCTAATAGTTAACTGCTCCACAGGACACTACAGATCATTAAGAAACAGACTGTATTTTTGAATAGACAAAACCTGATGAACAAGATTTATTTTAAAAACACAAGTTATAATCATTCTGTATAGATAAGTGTTCATATGTGAAATGTCTAGTAAAGAGAAAAACCCTGAGAGTTTCGCCATGCTGTCAAAACAACTTCAATTAACCAGAATAACAAACCTGGACTATAGTAATCAAGTATTTTATTTCCCGTTTATTCACTCAATGTTGTTTGCATGCTTAAAATTCTCTTGAAACTGAGACAGTCATCTGTGTCACAGGAAGTAGAGTGTCAAAACAAAAGTTTGCATTGCAGTGGTTGCTCAATTTATAGAAATCTGGCACAAAAACTAACCAGGCTATTGCAAGTCCTTCGTTTACCTTTGTACCTGCCAAAAGAATGCCTTGTTTCCTTTGATTGAACCTCTCCCTGAGGAAACCCTCCCACACTTTGAGAGGAAACCGTCAAACACTCCTGCACTATTGATTCATTGCAGGGCTTGCCAAATTTTGTGCTTACTGTTTGCATTTGATTTTACAGACAAGTCATTTTTCTTGTGCAGATTATTACTAAATGACTCTGAGCTGGCACAGAGTCATTTAAATGTTTGTTTAACTTTAATATAGCTGGTCTTCATTTAAACCCTCTTTACCGTGTGTCCAACCTTCTAGCACATCTTTATTTAAGGAAATAAAGTGTAGGAGGAAGAGGTGTTTGAAAATTTGTAAGTATGCGAAAGGTATTTGACATTGCTTTGTGAGGATGCATGACAAATGAACCATGTTAAGCTGAAGTGACATGATTTATCTGGTACTAATTTGTCATGTTGTCGCTAATATAATGATTCAAAATGTAATATTATAACGTGAAGAGGTCACATGAAGTTCACGAGTTTCCCAGATGAGCATTCAGTTATAAAACGTTATTATTCAGAGATATTTGACTGCTCAAGAATTTGGGAAAGTAGTATCATAAACCATAAACTTCAACTGCATCCCAAAAAAAACATAAGGGATGGTTAACTCAAAAATGAAAAATCTCCATCGTTTATTCACCACGTGCCATTCTGTATGACATTTTCTTGTCTGTGAAACATTTTTTGTTTTGTTTTGTTTTGGACTTTCACTCTAAATAAAACACTTAAATATTAGTTAAATGTCTTATTGTTAAATGCTAAATGTATTATAAAATAAAATAACCTTCAGTGGTTGTAAATCACTTCCTCAAAGGTCAGTTTAAAGAGTCACCTGATTCCAAGTGCATCCTAAAGACATACAGTATTTATATAGGAGACATTTGTTTTTGCAGTGGCGTCACATGTCAGACTGATCTATCTTTACAGACCTACGCTTAACTACCAGGTACCCTTCTATCCAAACAAGCACAAGTACCACCTTCTCTTCTTTACAAATCAGAAAGAAGAAATGACTTTGTCACACAGTATGTCAGGACTATATTTATTCAAACCTTAATTATGGCCTAATTGAAAATGTCTGTCATCTTTAGTGTGTGGAGATAAATATCTTGCATAGTTCTCTTAGGAATGTGAGAGCTCAATATCATCCTTAGGAATATCACAGGCTTGGTCAGACCATTGACAAAACCAACACAAGATCACTTGTATTGTTGCTAGCCTGGGGATGCAAGCCTACACATGTGAAAACCGGAAAGCATGTATTAGAATCTCACACTGTGTAGGATCTCATATTATAATGACGCCCACTTTTTGTGCATTTGCTGATGCAAGTGATGGTAACACACCAGACTAGCAGATGATCTGATAAGACTGACATTCATTTCACCCTTTTATTGCACATAAAAGAAGGTCAAGCTACATAGTCTCGTCGTAATCGGAGTGTGTTTTGTTTTTTCTCTCTGTGCCAAGAGCTCTCTGTCTCCTATGGCACTGGCACACATTAGGTGTGCCCAGGACACATTAGCTACAAAGATCTATTACATAGTGGTGGAAAAGAACCATGTTTACACTGTAAACGTAATCGAATGTCCAAGAGGGCCAGTTTATTGTTAATGTTGGATCATATATTTCAGCAGGCCACAATGAAAGTCACTGTAGGTTATTTCCTTTGAGTATAATATCCACTGACATACTTTCCCATCTCAGCTCTGACACAAGGCTGAGCCATTCCAACTTGGCTTTTCACACTACAACACAATATGTTGCGACGTTTTTGATGGGATTTCTTTACCATTCTCTTCTAGTTAATCCCTCAACGGCCTCTGAAATTCTCTCAAAGCAAAGCAAAGCAAAACAACCACAACAAAAAAAAAAATCAGTTTTAGGGAGAATACAGAGTTTTTGTTGTTGGTTCATTTTTTACCTTTTTTGTCTCTTTTAACTGTTAGGCAAGGTTATGCATGTGGTAATTCACTGCAAAACCCTCTGTCTTAATCACTAAAAAAACAGTATAGAGATTAACTTGTCAATAAGTCTACTGAAATCTGTAACATTGACTGTCTGTAACTGTGACATTTTTATAATTATAAATAGTTTGTACTGTGAAAAGAGCAATTCTTTATTAGTGAATTCCCCCTGTATTTCCCATATAATCCTCAATTTCAAACAAAATGATCACTACTTGAGATTCATCTGGGAGGAAAAGCTCAGAGAGTGAGCAGTTCACCTGTCTACAGTCAATACATCAGATAGTAGTCGATCTGATTGTGAGACACAGTGTGGGATGCTGAGGCTGGACAGCAGGTACCAATGCCCAAAGCAGATTGATGTTAAAAAAAAGAAGGAACAGAGCAATTCCCTGCCTTGCTTTTTCGAGTGCCAGATGGACGAGGAAGCAGACAGTCAAGCCTCAGCAGATACTGAAACGACAGACCTGCCTCCTTGTCTCTGTCATTCTGTCTGTCTCTCTCTGTTTCTGAGCCTCTGACAGGTAGTTGTATACTCTCAGCCATGCGGAGCTGGTAAACTGAACTCTCTCGCTTTTGATCCATGTTTGCTGATCCTGGAGTCCAGGGGGCAGGGATGTGAGATGTGCTTGCGTAGATAAGCTAGCTTTCAGAAAATCGTGATACCAAATGGGGTTGTCAAAATAGCAAATATGTGCCAAAAATACCAAAATTATATTTAGACATATTTATATATACACAAAATATATCTCAAAATATTATTATAAGTAAATTAAATTGAAAGGCTACATGCATGATTTATTACAAATATTAATAATAGAAATATTTTAGAAACATTTCTGTACAAGTTCTTTATAATTTATATTATTATTGTTATTATTGCTATAAATTCACTGCACATTTTATTTAGAAGTACACAAGCCAAACACAATATTTATTTTTAATACAAATATTTTATGCACATCACTTCAACTTTCTTTCTTTTTATTTATTTATTTATTTGTTTGTTTGTTTGTTTATACTATAACGTAAATACTTGAAATACTTGAAGAACTACACATATAATTTAAAAAATACTGTATATAATAATGTAAATATTAACTATTTTGTTTTTGATTCACATTATTATAATTATTTTTATATAAAAGCTCCTATCCCAGCTCTCCAACCTGTAGCGCAGCTGGGTGAAGGCAAACAGCTGGAAATACACACATGCAACATAGCAGGAAGGTTACAGCCACAGCTGTAATCTGATGCTCTCCAAGATGTTGACAAAGCAGTTAACAGCACGAGCTCAAACAACAGCAAAAATATGGGGGAGAGCTGCAAAATGAATGATTGCAGCAACCTTTAATGACTAGGCATCATACAGGGCTGGACGGCTTCTTGTGTGTGTGTGTGTTCTGTCTCCCACCGTACTTCACTAACACACATGCACACACACTCTCTGCTTGGTGTCTGTCTGTTCTGAACGCTCTGATGTGTACTTCATACACAGCAAACAGACAGAGTCCACATGTCTGATAAGAGAGACACCTCAGTCCCGCACGCTAGGACAAGGTAACCAGCCCAGGGCTGCTGAGAAGAACAAAGTGAACTCGGGACTGACAACAGCAACTGCAGAGAGAGGTGAAAACAGAAGGTTTGATCCAAATTGCAGTCAACAGCTCCTCCAGAATGGCTGCAAAACCCTGTTTTTATGGTCCGCCCTACCATAGGGAATTATGTCTATCATGAATCAATTACAAACTATATGAAAGCTGTCTGGTCATATCTGTGCCTCCCACATGCAGGTTCTGCTAGTGGTTCAGGCGCTGAGGACTTTTCCTTCTGGAAAGGATTTCCCGGCTGCAAGTCTGATGGCGTGAGTCGCAGACTCACCTCCTGATCTTTCATGTTTCTGCCATTCATCCCTCAGAGAAAACATGAATCTTAGGCTGAAAGTGTTCCAACCACACAGCAGTTACACAACCAGCACTAATTAATAATGCAGCAGCTCTATACTGGGACATGCAGTAGGAACAAGAGAGCGGGAGTACAAGAAAAATAATTAAGAACAAAGTAACAACCACACACACACATAAATGTTTACCCCTAGTTATCTAAAATAAGTTGGGCTGTCAACAATTAAAAATTGTAATTACTGTTTTTACAATAACAGTTTTTGATTATTTGACAGCCCAACGTATTTTAGATAGCTGGGTAAAAGTTTACATTGTGTGAGTGAATGTGTGTTACCAGTTCACTTTGGTTACTTAAGTAGATTTCTTAATCACAAAATAGTTGAATATTTCAAAATTTGCAAATAAATACATATTAATGTTGCAGAAAAAAATAAATAGATAATGGCAACAGATGCCAATACAAAGTGGAAAAAAAATTAAATAAAAATAATTTATCATCACATTTTGCTTTGTTTTTGTATAAAGTCAATTACAATTACTGCAAACAACAAGGATGCTAACTTTTTATACATTTCTCTGATGATTATACACTTTTAATTTCTAATTCTAATTCTATGATTCTATCATTTAAAGCATCTGACGACATAACTGAATCATGCTCATAATAAGCAGAACACTATAGTCCATTGATATGGACGTGAATATATTTATCGTTATAGTTATCGTTCTTGGTGTAAACGGGTTTAAATCCAGAGATCTTTTATGAAACTCTAGATGGCGCAGTGCAATGGGTTCTAACTTACCTGACATAATGACAACATTATTCACATGACACAGCTGTTTTGCATAAGCAGCCAATGAGCTTGCTGCTCAACATTTAAATACTCTAGCTAGTGCTTGCTGTAGCTGTTGTAGAGCGCTTCAGAAACCCTCCATCTTCCCCAGCTCCACCTGTATAGATCTGCTAATGGGCGATTTCATGCATGTTGTATACTGGGGTGGTTTCATATATGTTATATGTGCAACAGCAGTATTTCTTACATGCTCAAATCAGCATGTCAGTAGATGTATTGACACTAGCAAGTCTCGGTACTTGCTCTGCCGCAGCAGTGTAGCAGAACTACTCTGCCAAGACCAAACACTATCTTGTAAATTACCATGTTAAACTCTCAGAGATTTGTCATAACAAAAATCCAGTTTTACTTTTAAAAAAGAGCCTTCCAGCGGAAGATTTTGTCAGATTTACTGTACTTCTGGGGAAAGTTTTTTCCCCAAAGAGTATCTAAGTATCCACACACACACACAGGTATAAGGCCTGAAGTAATGCAGAGCCAGACTCCACAACGTGAAACCGAAGAATATCCCGTGCCTGGAGGCCAAACTCCGGTTTTGATCCTCACACACTGAAGAAGGACTTCATAAAAGAATTGGCAACACTTCTAGGAGAAGAGTCTGAATAAAAAGACCCAGGGCAAGATGCACTGCGTCAGACGTGTTTCGGGTTCTTTTGTGAAGGCAACATGATACATGTAACCGTTCACTGTCACAGAGCACAATGAAGAACAGCTGACTAAACACACCTTTCTTTCTTCTCACACACACAACAAACATGTCTCAGTATTTCCTGGTTAATTATTCACACCAAGCTAGGTTATAAGTTCAAATATACAAACAGGTATTTTTTTTAGAGATACAGTGCGACATATATGATGGTGGCATGATTTTTATTATGGCTGCCATAGAAACTACACTAATCTACGCTGACGTGGCTCCACATCGAAACTGCACCATAGGGGTCTGTGATGTGGAAAAGACACAATGCACACCTTTTGCCTTAGGGTGCACATGCAAGAAGCTACTGGATACTTGTGACTGATAGCTTGCTTTGTTCTGCAAATATATCTCTGGAGTATAAAATAGTCTGTCTTTTGTAGGAGACTGAACAGCTTTGGATATGTTTTCAAAAACACGTGGATAGGCAGACATGGGTTTTAGTGAACCTGTAATGATGGCGTTTCCAAACAGATCATTTCCACAGGGGATGAACATTAGAAGTAAATGTGTGATGTATAAACCATAGTAAAAGTACAAAAAGAGAACTTTGAGAACTATATACACATAGAATGTTTTGAAGGACATATGGTCTTAAAATGAAATAACTGAAATGATGAACCACCTCTTTCTTGAAAAATCAATATTAGTTAATGAACAACAACAATATTATGCAAAGGACATGCCACAGGCTACAGAATATTAGGCAGGAGTTCTCTATGATAATGTAATTTAATTCAAATAGAAGAGAAAATATATGATATGTCTAAATAAATAATATTTAAGCCTTTATATGTATCAAATAATATATTGTTTAATAAATACAAATATTATATTATAATTATAGACTATATCATTCAAAAGTTTGGGATTAGTACAATTTTCTAAAAGAAATTAACACCTTTATTTAGCAAGGATGCATTCAATTAATCAAAAGCAACAGTAAAAGACTTTTATATTGTAACCAAAAAAAAAAAAAAAAAAAAAAAAAAAGGAAAAAAAAAAAAAATGTAAGAAATGCTATTCTTTGGAACTTTCTATTCATCTGTGATTCCTGAAAAAAATATCACGGTTTGCATACAAATGTAAAGCTCTGTTTTCAAAAAGAAAATTGTTATTTAAATTATAATATTATTTCACAATATTTATTTTTTACTTTATTTTTGATCAAATAAATTCAGCCTTGCTGAGTGTAAGAGACTTTTTTCAAAATTATTAAATAAATCATATCGACCCTTAACTGTAGTGAATATAAGCAAAATTAATTCAATAAGTGAAATAAAAATTATATATGTCTAAAATGTAAGTATATTCAAAAAGTATATATAAAATACAAAACATTATATTCCAAAATGTATATAGGAGTACACCTGAATATTCAAAATGATTATCTTAAATATTCTAAATATAACCAAATATTCAAATAAGCAAATTCTAAGTCATATTTTTTGCATAAAGAATAACCTAAATAAATAAATATTCAAAAGCGTAAATCAGAAATACAGTTCTGACAGAAGCAAGGCTTATTCCACCTGTTTTATTTTTTAAAGTAGTGTCAAAGGTCATCAACGCCTCAGCTGTGCCTTGTCGCACATACTTCTTTCCTATTGGTCAGTTTAAATGCCAGGTGCCATAAAAAAAGCAGTTTTACTAGAAACCTAACAAGACCTGCAGAAACATGACATCAGATTCTTGAGCATCTCCAGCCCAGCCCTTAGGGGCCCCGCGGAGCTGGAGGCAAGAGACATAAACACAGCTACCAAACACATAACGGTCTCACATTCTCCACAAGTGGAACGAGCACATCTAGAGTACAGTCGTATGTTTTAACTATAAACACAGTTCAAAACACATCCACAGATGCTACCCAACATGCACCCTGGCTAATCTAATAGAGCCTCACAAACAGGCTAAGCATAATCTTATTTTCTAAATTATGATAACTCACCACAACTACGTAGCTCTCAGTGCACAACCAGAGGCATATCTACTCAGAAATCACAGCATACTGTGACTTCTCATACATACTTGCTCAAAAGGTCTATGTACTCAGACCCAGCTGCCTCAGATCCTGATGGAAATATAATCTGACATTAAAGCTGCAAGCAGCGATGAATGGGCCCTCGCACCCGGGCTCACCGCCATCGGTGGCTTCAAAAGACAAGGAAC
>JAUZSZ010000112.1:19190778-19203601 GCA_034780575.1 Labeobarbus marequensis | reverse complement strand
AACTGTGCCAGTTGTTTTGGCTACTTTTATGATATGTTTGGTGTGTTTGGATTCGTTTTGAAGCTTGGAATGCAGCACGGAATCCCAGTATTCAAATTGATTTTATATTGATTGGTAGATTTAAATGACATAACATTTTTTTGTTGTTCACAGAAATGCAGTGGAAAATTGATGTTAAAAAATGCAAAGAAAACAAATCTTATGACTGGTAGATGTCACTTTTATTTAGAGCTGGAAAACAAAAATAAGACAAGTATATGTTCCCTTGTGTTACATAGTATTTCAAAGTATTCTAAAGTATTTCGATTACGTTACTAAGCCTGAGTAATCTAACGAAATACATTACTGATTACATTTTAAAGCAAGTATTTTGTAATCTGTAGTGAAATACATTTTAAAAGTAACCTTCCCAGCCCTGCTCAGCCATTATCCCTTCTTAAACCTTGGATATAAAGAGCATGCATTCATTCAACACTAAGACAGAGCTGGTATATAATGAACTATATAAGCCTGTAATGTGTCTGGTTTTTTCTTTACAGAACGACACGTGGCATGCCGAGTCTAAACAGCACTTCCATTTGCTAACAATTTACCTGCTGTGTTTGTGCTGTTAAAAACGTCCTTCTATGCTGCGCTTAGTATCGAGAGCTGCACATTCAAATTAAAAGCGTCCTTGCGGTGAAGGAGTGAAGGTCAGCCAGAGAGTCAGTTTGTTATCTGTGCTTGCGGGACACAAATGGTTTGTATGAGTGCTGTCTCCATGAAGAGCACCCACTCAGAGATCATGTGGGAACACCACAGACAATATACAGTTTATGTTTTGTGCACGGATGGAGTTGTGATTACGGTTATGAATTATAATGTCTACTTATTTAGACTGGCAAGATGGAAATCGAACCGAGTGTTATTTTTGTGAATTATGAGTCATAAAATAATCTTCGCTGTCAGATTTGAAAAAGGAAAAGGCATTACTATGGGGTAAGACCACTTTGAAAATATGGGATTTAAAATCTAATTAACCACTGAATCTTTAAAAATACTGAAACATTCTTAAATACCAAATTAAAATATTAATATTAGTATTAATAGTAATATTAGTATTAATATAATTTTAAAATACTTAAAACATGGGATTTAACGGAAAAAAATACAATACTGAAAATACTGAATTAAACATTAAATATTAATATTATTTAAAATTGGCGTTAAAATTAAAAAACAAAAAAATAAAACAATTAAAAATGAATTTTTTAAAATATTTAAAATACTCAAAATATGGGATTTAAAAATTAAAGTTTTTTTTCTTATTTTGCTTAAAACATTAATAATAATAATAATAATAATAATAATAATAATAGTTTATGCAGCTTGAGTTCTGCTGTTATTAAAGCAAAAGGCAGGCTGATAATATAATTTGTAATGGAATTCTTTGCATTAAAAAAAGAAAAACACAAAATAGAGTGATCTCAGACATTGAGACCTCACTTTATTTCAACTGCATGTGTCAGATTTGAGTATTTATTACAGATTTGTGCACTTAAGACATTTAAAACACACCCAACTACACGTCTGACAAGTTAACCCTGAACATCACCGCTAGTATTTCACGATGTCAGATCTACAGTGCTCCTGTAAAAGGACCCAGCGTGTTCTAGCTGCTGGTGTTCAGCACACTGACAGGTTTTCAGGTTTCAGCTAAGAGTAAAATCCAGCATTAGACCTGACAGTCTCTCGCTCCAGAAACGAGAGGCATGGCACAGCGCTCTTAAGCTTCTCATCTCCCTGTCATTTCATCAGGCAGGTCTAAAAAAAAGCATATTCACAGCAAAAAGAGAGAGCAGGGAACTTCCAAGAATCACATTGGCTCATGGACCTTCATTAAACCATAAAGGGAGGAGCAATTATGCATCTGTGATGTCATTCTCCAGCATGTTGTTAAAAAGATGCTAATTAGATGGAGGACTATGATGAATGGGATGTGTGTATACGTGCCTGTGCATATAAATGTGTGCATACATGTGTTTTCATTCCTTCTGTCATTGCCACGAGATGATGTAATAGTAAGCCCCTCTTCTGACCTCAGTACAGCCAAGATGGTGGCGGCGAGCAACATCACAATTGCCACATCACAGCGACCACATCCTCACCGCCAGCCCGCTTGCCAGAGGATGAGTGGGAAGAAAGGCGAGAGGGGGTTGGAGGGATGATGGGAGGAAAGGAGGGAGGGATGGGGGATAAATAATTAGACTTGAGCACTGCCTCCAATAAGCTTGCAGTGGCAGTATTGCACAGTGAACCACATAGCAATGCACTGAAACTTGATCACTGGCTGTTTTCAGATGCTCACAACAGCAACATTTCCACAATAAAGATGGAGCGAATGGCCTCCTCATGTTTGTCCATAGACATAGAATATGTATGTATACACAAACAGATATAGGTAATGCATGACTTCATAGACAAAATGCATTATAATAATGATATGGCATTGTTTTAAGTCACCTATGGTCATTTTAAAGCGTATTTGTCTTCTTGGAGATGTGAGAGAGTAATTGTGGTGTTTCAGCTGTTTTCCTAGCAACAGCAATTATGAGATCACACACGTGTGTTCACACTCACATGCAATGACTCATCCCGCATTGAGGACGTCAGAGACAGAGACATTAATGGAGCTAACACATACACTCACAGAAAAATACACTATTTTTGATATATGTATGATGACAGAACATTTTTCACATGATGAACTAAGGCTGAATAAAGTGCAAAATATGCAAATGTTATTAATTTACTTCTTATTTTTATTTTTATTTTTTCAAGTAATAATTGACATTAAGATAATTTTACTTGAAGCGCAAACATTACAATAAAAAAAGAAGAAAAAAAAATCCAGAGAATATATTGTGAATTAAAATAATTTTCTTAACTCACTGGCATTTTTTTCTTGTTTTAAACATGCACTACTGCATTTTTGTAATGCTTTTGAAAGTCTTTTATGCTCACCAAAGTAGTTGATTTGAACAAAATTACAGTAAAAAAAACAGTAATAGTGTGAAATATATTATCAAAAAATTTTACTGAAATTAAAATTTAAATTGAATTCATTTAAATGTAATAACTGTGAAGATAAAGCTGAATTTTCAGCAGCCATTACTCCAGTCTTCAGTGTCACATGATCCTTCAGAAATCATTCTAATATGCTGATTTACTGCTCAAGAAGCATTTCTTATCATTATATTAAAAACAGTTCAGCATTACTGCTTAATAATTTATGGAATCTGTGATGTGCTTTAAGATTCTTTAATTAATTATTTTAAACCAAAATCTTTTGTAACATCAGAAAATGTCTGTACAACAAAAACAAGCCACAACACAATGGAAACAAGACACAACACAACAGAAACAAGACACAACAAAACAAAATTAGCACAACACAACGGAAACAAGCCACAACACAACAGAAACAAGATGTGTTGTGGAGATTTCGTTGTGTTGTGCACTACTGGGCCACTGTAGTGTACTGTACAATGACCAAAATTAAGTGAGGATAATGTTTAAAGCAAGAAAAACAACTAGAAGAAAAATATAATTCAAAACACTTTCTCTTTAAAACAGCTCTTATGAGTTGAAAGGAACACATTTTCTTTAAAGGTTGGTATATGAAAGCTTGGGGCTGTTGGGTACAAAAGACAAGAAAGGATGGGAAACTTAAACAACTTTGTTCTAAGAAAGTTTCGATATTTCTAAAGGAAAACAAAAGAAATACTGTATTTTTTGCAGTGAAAAAAGTGTGGGTGATCCCAGAGCAGCTTATAAATTTGCTGTGAGCTGCTGTCCTCAGGGGGAGGCATCATGGGAACTGATACAGGGAGTTTCCCACTACTTCCCTTCATGTTCTTCAAAGCTGAGGTTACATTTTCGAACTGCCAAGAGCTGCCCAGGGCTCCCTGTCTTCACCGAGTGTGATCTCATAGCACAGAGAAAGAGGGGGAAAAAAAAGAGCAAGAGAGAGGAAAGCAGCAGTAATAAAATAAAAGAGCAGAGGTGGGGAAATTTACCTGTGTCTAATTAATGATGGAGGCTGCGGTGAGTATTGATTGTTAAGACTCTCCCAAATGGATCAATGCACACTGGTGGAAAAGGGCTGCTGACAAAGCTTTCTCTCAGGACTATCCTATTGAGTATTGTGCTCAGTGTGGCATGAGACGTCCATTAAAATGCTTTTCCCCTAATGTAACAGCATTTAATACCTGACTTTAAAGAGCAGTTCACTCAAACATGAAAATCAGTCATCATTTACTCATCCTCATGTTGAGACAAACACACATGCAATTTGTTTTCTGTGGAAAATGAAAGTAAAACATTTTGAATTATCTTTACGCAACTCTTTCCAAAATGACCATGACTCCAAAAAGAGACAAAGCATATATTATATATAGACTATATCTATTTTGTTTTGTTTCTCACATCTAAAGACAGATTTTTAGATCTATCTATCTACCTACGGAATAACTTTTTTTAAAAAAACTTTTTTAATCAAGGAAAAAAACTAGTTTGGAACAATATGAAGGTAAATAAATAATGACCAAATTTTATTTTTAGGTGAACCGTCCCTTTAACGCTCAGTCAGTCCCCTTGCAATGAAAAGGTTTATGCTACAAGCTATAAAGTAATGAAATCCTAAAGCTATAAAATTTCCAATAAGCTCATCACTCAGACTTTATCACCACTGGTGGTAATATTAATTTGATTGTTAGTAGTTTCACACAGCCTGCCACAGACTCAATAAATTATGTAATATTAAACATGCACACCTAAATGACAGATAAATCACATGGGTGAAACTGGCTCCTGGCCACGTAAACACAACGTTTATGGCAATTGGGTGAAACGATTCACAGATCGGTCTTCCCTCCTGCCGTCCAGCAGACGGTAAATCTGTCAGACACGCCCCGATGACGTGATGATTTTTGATAACACTAATCATTATCTCATTTATGGTTTTAGTCAGATAATTGCGCCACATCCTGGTGCTTCATTTAAACAAACAATAGGTGCCTTATTACAAAAGGAGGATCATACATAGACAAACAGGCTCAGAAAGGTCTGTGATTACAGTTAGAATTGTCAGAATGAATAAAAGTAGGCCTTCGCTGCACTGTCTGAAGCAGAAATCAGTCAGGTGACGACAGAGGTGCAGGTGCTACAGTAAAATCCGATCAAGGGGAGATATGGGTAATCTAATCCTTCTGTTGGCAAAACTTCAACTCAGCTTTTTATAACTGCTTTACGAGATAATACTATTGTGTGTAGATTTATGTCCATGCTAGTTTTTCCCATATACGTATACACAGTACCGTTCTAAAGTTTGGGGTCAGTAAGAATTTGTAATGTTTTTGAAAGTAGTCTGCGCTTTAGGCTGTATTTATTTGATGAAAAAAAAAAGAAAAAAAGAGAAAGAAAAACAGTAATACTGTGTTGTGCTATTTCAGTATATTTTGTCAAATGTAATTTTATTCTTGTGTCAAACTTGAATTTTCAACAGCCATTGCTTCAGCATCACATGATCCTTCAGAAATCATTCTAAAATGCTGATTTGGTGCTCAAGAAAGATTTCTTATAACTATTATTATTATTATAATAATTATAAAGTTTAGAAACAGTGTCATTGTTATTTTATCAGGGTGAATAGAAAGTTCAAAAGAACGGAATTAATTTGAAACAGAAATCTCTTGGAACATTATAAAAATTTTTACAGCCACTTCTGATCAATTTATGTGTCCTTGCAGATTAATAGCATAGCTGAACATTAAAGTGTGTATTAGGCTAAAACTATGATATTGAAGACAAAACTTGAAAGTAAAACTTGTATATAAGTGTGCCTGTCTATATTTATTTCCATTTTCATTGCTGTCTATTTACAATAATACATGCATAAAATAATTTACAGTATTATCCTATTAAATCAAAGGAAATATAACATTATTATTGGTGATTCAACTAATGTCAAACACATCTGGACCAAAGCAACATTTGAACACCATATTGCAATTTTAAAAAGACCAAACTATGTGTGTAATATTGTCAAAATATGTAAAGATAAAATTAAAAAAAGAAAAAAAAAAAAAAAGCTTTTTCGAAAAATAAAAAATAGGATGAGATTAGAGCGAATAGTTTAGGACATTAGGGCTAAGCTAAAATGTAACAGATTTGTTTTGGTAAAATGTTCTCATTAGTCCTCTTGTAACCTCTTGTGAGTAGCAGGATCCTTCAACTTAACTAGGGTCCATCAAGGACCTTGTATACTCTTGAGACAAGAGATTAAGAATGAGGCAATATCCTTTTAGGAACACAAGGGAGTTAGCAAATCCCCAACCACAAGACATGGCTTAAGACTGAGACTGGGGTTAAGGCAAGGAATGTAAGAACATACACGCCACCACAACTTCATACAAGGAATGCGTCCTTTGACCTGCATCTCAGACAGACAAACACAATTACAACTTCAGAGGAATCCAGATTTCAAAATCACAAAACAACAGCGACACTGCATGGGGTGTCTGAAGTGCTCAGAAAGCTAGTTAATACTGGATTCAAATTAGATTTGCAAACCTGAAACATTGCCACAAAGATAAGCAATCAATAAAAAACAATTCAGTTTGGTCAAACAATATTGTTGGGAAGTGAATGGTTCTTGTTCCCCAAGGTGACAGATATGTGGCTGAGTGCAGTTTTTAAAATGCATTTGGGACCAAATGTAGTAAAGCAATGGTTTATTGGGTTCATAAAATGTCCCATTCCTTCCAAACTCTGATTGCAAGTAACTGCCCACTTTTGTTTTTAGAAAAACTCTTTTCATCTACCAGTGTGATGCTTGTAGTCAGTACTTACAGTCAGTACTAATGCAGTATATATTCAGTTCTCCATCATTAACAATACAGTATGTCTTAATATCATTTTAGTGTCATTTTTGGCACACGTGCTATGCACTAAACGCTAAAATAAAAAACGGGTGATTTTTAAGGAAATAATCAATTTCGAATACTAGAAGAAATAGTAGTTACGCTTCATTTATGTAGATTCAAATCTGCACACATGCTTTAAGCCAAATCTCTCTCACTCACTCACACGTTCTATAATCTATAATAATTTACAGATAAGAACAGGAAATGTGCCGTTGTATTCGGTTAAAAAGGATTCAAATACACTCACGGCCTTGATAATTATTTCACATAATTTTCTCCTTGTGCTAACACAAAGCATTTTCTTTCTAGAGCTGAGGCCAAATAGAAACTGCTGACAACACATGGAAAATTAATTTGAATATGAAGAAAATTTCAATGCAGTTCAACAGCACAAATTAACCCAAGTCAATAATATAAATAGTAATGTTCCCAGGTTAACTAGGGTTTATAAGAAATTGTTTGTATGAAGAAAAAAAAAAAAACTAAGCTCAATGAATCATGTGAATACAAGCACGCAAGACATCCCTCACAAAATATTTACCATGCTAGCTGCCAAAATCCTATAGTTTACTACTGTTATTGTTACTACTGAGGAACTATAATACATTCAAATAGAATCTCCTTCAAACAGTGTACAAAGATTTCTGTAACTTTCATTCTAAGAGAGTAGTGGCTATTAATAACAAGTTATCACAGTTTTACTGCATTAACAACAACTGCAAGAAAAACTATAGTTACTATGGTACATTTTGGTATGCAAGTTATAGTGTGGTAAGTGATTTACGGAAACGTAGCACTTGATTCTACTTACACACTAATGTTCAAAACCTTGTGATGATGACATCTATATCAAACTGAGCTAATTCTGGAAACAAGTGCTAATTAAAAGTTTCCATTCCCAAGGCATGAATAAATTAACACAGATGTATTTTTAGTTTGAACAAACTTTTTCATTCAATTACTTGCAATTCTGGAGTCTGGACACAGTGTTATGCTTGCAATTCTGGATGCAGTGTTAAGTAATTAACATGTTCCTGGTGTATAGCATAAATCAAATGTTGACAAAACAACAATTCAATCAACTATCAGAGGGAGTCTGTTGGGATCTGTGTGAAATATGACAGAGTTGTAGGTGCTTCTATGAGGAATCCTGCAATAAAAACACCTAGTCGGTGGGCTGCCTGAATGACTAGTCGGCTAAGGAATCCCTGTATAATTAGGGTGGTTTCGGGTTCGCCTTACCCTGAACAGACAAGCTTCTCAGGGGACATTTACAAAAGATTAAAGATTCCATCTTAAAACACAATGCTCATTGTGGGATGGTCAGAAAACAGAAAGAAAAGCAACAAAATGGCCAAAGATGTCAGTCTGCATGGCTTTTAGCAGTAATGTTTTAAAGGGGCAAAGTCAAATTTATAATTTCATGCAGATTTGAGATCAATATTTTCATGTCATTACACAGTAGACGGGACTTAGAACTCAACAAGGGAAGCTGGAAAAGGTTAAACTGCTCCGCAGGCAAGTGACATGGCAGCCTAGATCACTCGCAAGCCAATCAGATTGGTCTTGGGCCATACAGTACAGCAGAAGTCCTATTTGTGCATCTGTTCCTGTGTCAGGTCAGAGAAGAACTAGGCCAAGCTACAACAGAGACAACAGATGCCACTCCTAGATAACCCACTATAGTAAGACTGCGGTGGAACATGAGAGATGATGACACACCTGAACTCAAACAGGCACTACTTTTGTTTCATACTGGGTAAGGACATGCATGTCCACATTTCACGTGAAATATGTTGATAAGACTGCAATGTGTGTCATGCACCTTGTGGGTGATGGCACGTAGACATGTACGATACATTGAAATGATATGTTCCTGACACTCCTGAAGCCTCAAGTAGCACTTCAAACCACCTGAATGAACAAGTTGAGACGCTTGCACACACTCACACCAGCCGGAGAAAGGCGTTCCCAGAACATTCCTGAGCATAATACCACCTCCAATGGGCAAAACACGCTTCTTTGCTCACATACGTCCTCTTGGGTTAGGGCTTTGCCTAGCAGGCTGTAATCTTACAACAAACAGGATGTCTAACAGTAGACCATTTCAAATCAAAACAAATTCCCAACAATACTTCTTAAGTCTTGCCGAACACTGAGCCTTAGGGAATGCTGGACTTTCCACCCTTACAAACACTGTCAGCACACATTTATTTAGGTGTAAGAGATCTTGTCACCTGTGTAGTTTGTCATGGTATGCATTCCTTAGGTGGCATGATAGGACAAACAAAAGTTTTAGCAGATACAGGTATAGCACACAGTGTCCAATCCTATTCCTGCAGGGCCACTATCCTGGAGAGTTTAGCTCCAATCCTAATCAAACACATCCGAGTCAGCGAATCAAGGTCTTCAGGATCACTAGAAATGTCTAGGCAAATGTCTCTGACACTGACCTTCTGTAACAGGACTGGTCACTCCTAGTAGAGCATTCTGAACCTCGCTAGTTGATGAACTTTCATTTCTGCAGTTCCTCTAAGAAAAAATGTCATTCATGGCACACAGAGACCAAGTCTTTGTACTAGGATTTATTTCTGCACCACTAGCATTTTTGTTCTACACTGCAAGTTGTTGTTCTTGCCTGACAGCACTTTCACGCTTTTAACTTCACTGTGTTTAAGTGAGGGAAATTCTTCCAGTCAAAACACCCCGGCCTGCCCTGTGTTTCCCAAGAGTAATCAGTTCACGTCTGCAAGCAAACTCTCACTTTACACAATTTTCCCATCTGGGAACAATGAGGAAAATCTCCATTTCCATTAAATATAGAGGTGAGCCATTATGGATAATGTTTTATAAGCAGGTGAAGGGTTAGGGATGGGAGGTGTCTCTTAAACCTGATAACTTTCTTGGCATCAAACACTAAACTCATTGTGATTGTGCAACTTCTTCCACCAGGTTCAAGAAGACGACACAACTTAAGCTGGTACTTGTGTTTTGAAGCATGTTAGCTGGTCTAGGCTGGTTATTAGTTGATTTAGGCTGGTTGACCAGCCACCAAGACACCTTAAGGTGACATGATGAGCTGGTTTGCTCCTGGTCCAAGATGGTCTATCAACTAATGACCATTTGGACCAGCTACACAATTTACGCCAGTTACCCCATTTCAAAACACAGCTACCATCTTAAAATAGATTTTCCAGCAGGGACTACCGAAAGGAGTGTCCATGCAACAAAATCTCAGGTGACCACAGTAAAAGAAAAGCTATTTAAAAGAAAGCTATTCAGGTGATAAAACGCTTGAGGTAGCATGCAAAAACACAATACGCTGAGCAAATAAACTGTACTGGTATGGTGCACATTCAGAATCCAACTGGTTATCCAATAACATCAAAAGTGACCAATGCTAAGTTTATGCATGAATGGAATGTAAAGGAAGCCTCGGAAGTAAAGCTCAAACTTCACATGAACTTTAAAGAAAATACCATGTACCCTGTAAATCGAAAGAACTTTGTTGTGGTCCTATATTTCAGGCTTCTGGATCCTGTAGAAGCCCCACGCCCCCATCTTTTCATCTATCCACACACATAAACACATGGTCTCCCTCTTGCTTCCGAACCAGACATAGTCCAAACAGCCTAGCACAAAGTACAACCTCTGCACCTAAACTGGTATTAATTAGAAAACAAAACCAAAACTTCAGATGACCTACCTCACTACGCCTTTCTCCGGCATGTCCTCTTTCATTCTTCTATCGGGTCCCTAATTGGTATATTGTTCTCTGCTGCTCCTTTCGCCTTCATTTTTATCCTCTCCAACTTTCTCTCAACTCTCACTTTGTCCTTCTCCACACTATACCTCTCCTTTTGTGTCAGCTGTTGAACCAGAGCCAGGGTCCAGGGGCCAGAATGAGTGGAATTTAAACAAGAAAATCAGAAACAATCGCTTCTTTGCGGGTAATATCTTTTCTTTTTCCTGCAGCTGAACTCGCGCTCACATATGGATTACAATCCCAGCGAGGCAGCCAGCTGGATTTAAGCACAGTGGCTCTCTCTCTTCTTCGCTCTAACTCCCTCTCTCGTTCTCCTCTACAAATCCCCTCACAGCACAGCCCCTGCATGCTCCCTCATTTCTGCAGCTCTGTTTCTACTCTAATCATTAACTCTGATTGGAGTGGTGGTCCGTCTTTTAACCCTTCCCGTGGCCTCCTGACACTTATTGCTCATGGGTTAACAAAACAAAGACTGTTCTTACTCCTGGATTACTTTGTACTATCAACCGGAGGGTGGAAGTGAATACAAGGGCCACTGATTCAGTGCTAATGGGCTGCAGAATGTTATATAACATTGAGAAGTAGGGCAATCCATCTGAGGTTTGGACAGACTATGTCGTACTAGGGATTCCCAGCAATCCTTTGTTATGGGTTTGTGAGAGTGTAATCATGTTCTGTCCAAACTCTTCATGCTCACATTGTCCACTAAAGGTTGAAGGGAACAGGTGATAAAAGACACTAAAGTATGCTTGTTTTGATGTTAAAGTTAAGATATAAAGGGGTTTTCAGCACAAAAAACTGGGTCTTATTCATTAAATGTGCAGACTGAGCACAGCGTACATTATGTAAATTGAGTAATTTCCATTATTTTAGTTCACATTCACTTTCTAGGAAAATATTCAATTTATTGAGAATATCTTATTTTCAAAACTCAGCATTGGTGTTGACATTGTATTGAACGGCAGTAAACAACACTATTTGCTTGTCATAAACAAATTAACGCCACACTAAACCGCAGTAAACTCATTGCTATTTGCCTGGTCCCATTAACGCTGCACTAAATGACAGTAAACTACATTTTATTTAAAAGAAGCACTGTTTGGCTTTTGCAATTAACAATGCACTAAACTACAGTAATCACAACACTATTTGCCTAGTGAAAATGATGTCACACTAAATGCCAGTTAACATTATTTTAAAAAAAAAGAGGGGAAAAAAAAACTTTTTGCAATTAATGTCACATTAAACAACAGTAAATGCAATGCTAGTTACCTGGTGAAACTTTTAAGCTGATGTTATGTTTGCACCATTATTACCTGATTTCCATAATTTCTTTAGTTTATCCAGACCAAAAATCTGTCAGTATCAACTCGCTCTAAAGTCGTTTCAAGCCTATATGACTTTTTCTTATGTGGAACACACAAAGAAGAATGTGCTTTTTTCCAGAATGTTCTTTTCAATACAATGAATGTGAAATGTGACCAGGAGCGGTCTAGTACCTAAAATGACAAAAAGAACAAAAAGTAGTCCAAAAATGTGCATTATATTATAATCAGCATTCATTTTGGCCATGTTTGCTCCTCTACTCCTGATTTGCATAATTCCTTTAGTGAATCAAGCACTAAAACAACACAGACAGATCAAATAAATTCTTAGACATTCTTAGTTATTTTCCCTTAATTTTTGCTTAGGTCTCATTTGTGTAATGACAGCTTTTAGCCTCTATAATTGCATTGTCTATTTCAATGGGATCTTTGTAGTCATTGCAGAAGGTCAGTGATAATGAAAGAAAAAAAATGTTTGTGGAATGACACCCCTAGGAATTATTAGTAATGTTAGGCCACACACCTAATAATTATTGGAATGAGTTGTAAATGTTCAGTTATAATCCTACAGTGGTTATTTCATTAATTTATAGTTATTGGATCAAAATGGACTGACTTGTGCATAACAGGATGTAATGTTCTTAGGATTGCTTCATAACTACATGCCAATACTAGCTACAGTTTATAAACTAATGAGTTTTGGCAACAACTATTCACTACTGTGTGCATGCACTTGGATGGGTTAAATGCAGAGAACAAATTCCAAG
>JAUZSZ010000112.1:18923339-18933549 GCA_034780575.1 Labeobarbus marequensis | reverse complement strand
TGCAGTTTTAACCATGTTGGTCAAAAGCATACTTTTATTTAGTGTATAAGTATTTATTTAGTGTGCATCTTTATGAGAAGATTTAGTCTTTGTGTTTTACACAAGTTTTATTTTGGCAAAGGGACATAAAGGTCTCTGCCTTTTCTGTTCTTTCAGCAACACGTAAACATAAACTGAGTGACAGGTTTTCTTCTGACATCAATAGCTATTCATTACATGGCCTGAACAAAGAGAATCAGAATACGTCTCACATCAGGCAGGCGGACACACACACGGGCTGAGTGCCTGAATCACATGCGCGCCGCCACAGTCCGTGACAGCATTGATGAGATTTGTAGAGGCTCCAGCAGTCAAAATGAAAATTAATACGACAGCAGGGACTGGCGCGCACAGTCAATCAGGGTCCAGGCTCTTAGTATTGGCCTGGTGAGGTCCGGCTTAGATGGGCAGTGTCAGTCTCTGGGGACAAGGGCACTGAAAAATGATCACATCCTCTTGTCTGTGCACAAGAGAGCCAGGGGAGAATGAGGAGTCTGGAACTTCCTGGAATCTAGTAGAATAAATTCATTTAAAACCATCGTGTTCCAGCATCATTTGCCATGGCCTGACAGCTATTTAATCTCTCCTTTCATGACTGCGTGCTGAGACAACATAATCAATTAACAAATCTCTTTGTCTTCATCTGTTCCAAGCATCTCGCATTGCATTTTGTGTTTTCCCTGTCCTTCGCATGGCCATACGAACTTCAATTTCAAGATGAGTTTATTACTGGATTAGGCCCTCGGGCAACTTTTGCCTGAAACTAGTATTCTTAATCATATTATGTCTGTATATTTGTGTTCCAGTGTCCAATTTTTCAAAACCAATTATTAAAAAAGAAGAAACTGGATGGCATATCTTTATGCTGTGTTTCATTTATCTATTCTAAAGAAAACATCCTTCGGCATTTAATAAAATGAGTGATGGTCGAAGTTTGGCTTTTCAGTCTTTGAGCAGATTTCTTAGCCAAAACAAAGTTCTTCAAAAAAATGTTGCTTACTTTTCCAACCTATTATACATCTTGTCCTATAGATCTCCCTTGACTACAAGTATTACCAATAAAAAGGTTAAGAAAAACCCGAAGGAAATTTTTATTGCTTGCTCTTTTATGCTTAATTGAGTTGTCTTTCATCAAAACATCAATTAAAATTTCAAATGTTTCTCCTTTAATTCCTAGATGAATAAAAACAGACACACATGAGGTCAATTTTCACACACGGTGAAAGTTTAGAGATATAATATTAATAGATCATTTGGTCTTCATTTTGAGATATCTTGATTTTTATTGCAAAGCTACTGTTGAGATTATTTCTGATGCACTTTAGGAGAGACATTTCTCAGAGGAAACTTCTGAGAAGCATGTGCCCATTAGTTCTTGATTTAAACAGTTGTGACCAACTATGGTGGAATCTGTGCAATTTACCATTTGATAGGGCGAAAAAATTCCCCACAGATTTCGCAAGGGGTTCAGTCAGTCGCTTGAATTTGTCATGTTGACCAGCAGAGAATGGATAATGAACCTCTTTTGTCTGCAACATTTTGTGACTGTACCTTAATTGATATAAATTCTTATTCTCACTCTTTGTTCGACCTGCATAGCCTATACACCCGCACTAACAGGTAGATTTAGGGGTGGAATTTAATGCTTACATTGTTTTCTAAAAATCCTACAGGAAGAAACAAATTTAATGTCAGTCCTTTAGAATGTATGAGAAATGAGTAGGCCTGCTTTTTCTGTGGTTTACTATACATTCTACTTTCAGAGAGAAACATATTTGTATGCAGCAGCGTTGTGTAATATTATTCAGACATTATCTCAAGTCTATATGAATCAGTGGTGGCGGGAATGACAGTCTGAACACAGACGGTGTGGTTTCCTTGAGATGTGAGGGTGTGCATATTGTGCCATTGGGGTTTCATTAGAGAGGTGTGAAGGGGTGTGTTAGTGTATTTTTGTGGGGGAAGGGTACACACTTTACCTCCTTTGAGGAAACCTTCTACCTTCTTTGTGTACATTCACTGTGTATCAAAGTGTTTTTTTTTTTTTTTACTTGTGTTGCATTAATGGTATTCCTTCATTTGAATCAAATGTAGAGAGAGAGGGAGGGGAGGAAGGTAGAGAGAGAGAAGGGGAGTGGGAGGAGGGGAATGATTTAGGCTATTATGAAAGGAAGATAGAGACAGAGTGAGGAAGAGAGATCGTGTCGTGCACACGACAGCATCCTTGTTGCGACGGGGGCTGCAGCTGCCTAAAGAGAGAGAAAAAACCTCGTAACATTAGAAAAGGCCAGTGGCCGTTATTGACGGCATCAGCAGCTTCACTGGAGGAGGCAGAGAGACGCGAGCACGTCCTCATTCAAAGCTTTTTACAAAGGTAAGAAATCGCGTTCAAACCTTTATCATCCAAAACGTAACGATTCACTTAACAATCCCATTCATATTGCCTTTAATTCGCTATCTGGCTGTTTT
The DNA here is from genome assembly GCA_034780575.1 of Labeobarbus marequensis. NCBI lineage: Eukaryota > Metazoa > Chordata > Actinopteri > Cypriniformes > Cyprinidae > Labeobarbus > Labeobarbus marequensis. The sequence continues at coordinate 18,931,041 of JAUZSZ010000112.1, read as the reverse complement.
GGGGAAGTATCTAGGACGACACACGCTGTGTTTATATTCTGCTTTGAAAACTGAAGCGTCCCATAATAATCTGTTGGAAAGGGATTGCGCAATACAGTCTAGCGGAATAATAATTTAGGAATATTTCGGTCAGCTGTGGCACAGTGTAGTTAGGAGGCCTATATGAAATAAACACGTCTATTAGGCTATGAAATAACGGGGCGGACTGCTGTGAACGGGGAGCAACGGCGTTTTGTTTACATGGGAGTGACGACCCTCATTGAAATCATAGCGACTGATAGATAGGAATGAGTCTTACCTTAAACACCTGTGCAAACTACTGGCCAAAGGCAAAAATTACTCTCTGAGAAGTCTGTTATATACCAGAAGTGCTGTCATAGGAGAGACTCGGGGCAGTTAACAGTGCATAACATTGTAACGTTTTATATTGCATTAAAGAGTATGACCTACTACTCATATGCAAAGGAGACCGGGGCTAGTTGTCACACTAGGAAGTTTAGAGTCAAAGGTCCAATTAGACGAATGTGTATTTTCTCTAGTAGTTGTTTTGTTTGTTGGTTTCAAAGACCTCATGCAAGCTGTCACACGTAGTTTAATCTATGTTGTAAAGTGTGCCATTTATTTATTACGAAATTTGTTGGTTAAAACATTTTTATATTATTTTTATGAATTGTTAATTGTTTAATTTGGATACAAATCCTGTTTAATGGCAGGTTCCAAAGTGCCAACTTACCCCATATAAATTTTATATATTTTTCTTGCTTAAAAATATTGTAACCAAAAGTTTAAAAGAAAGTGTCTATTTACTTTTAAAAATAACCCTTTAAATAATACGTGTTTAAATAAAAATATTCTCCATAGAGACGTACATGTACTGGCCTCGAAATATTATTCAGTAAGTTGCAATATTAAATGAAAGCATAACAATAAAGGCATTTTCAATTAAGTCATCCTCAGCAACATGTTATAAAAAATGCACCAGTTCATAAATTCCGATCATACACAAAAAGCTCACCAAGGTGAGTATGCCCCAATACTAACCGCCTTATTCTGTGACTCAGCCCTGTGGCATGAAATTCTCGCTTCATTTGACGGGTTTTATTCTGTTCTTATCAGTTGAATCTGTATGACTTAAGAAAAGCTCTTGTTACTGAGAGCCGACTGAAGCATTTTAGGCATTTCTCCATTAATAATGTGACTGAATGTTTTGCACCATGCATTTCAGTGTTTCCCTTTGAATTTTGTGATCAGTCTCCAGTCAGTTTTCCTTGCGTTCTTTGTAGGTGCATAGAGATCTTTAATCTCTTATTGCCTCTGAATCTGAATTATCAGTCAAGTATTGTTTAGAAGTTAAATCTAATGATCCAGAAACTGAACCTGACCATTTTTAAACATCAAAAATGATTATTGAATTTAGCCCAATCGCATTTTGAAAACTTGAAAGGTAATTTGTGCAAAGTAATAAAGGTAGTAAATGGTCAGTGACTCAGGTTTATTGGTGACAGCTGTAGTGAGAGAGAGGATTTCAGAGGCATTTTGGAGGCTGGGGACAGCCATGGCCAAGGGTTAAACCTGATAGTGACAGACCAAGCAGCGGCAGCAAATTAAAGCTCAGTGAAGCACTGTGGAAAAGTACACCACGGACTGCTAATGCTGGCCTGCAGCAGCCCCATCAGTGTGCTCAGGTGTGCGGCTACAACCAAAAATGTGAAACAGTGAGAGACTGAGAAAGAAAAAAACAGTAGTACGCAAGCAGCTCTTGGACATGATGCTGCTGATTCTGGCAAACTATGATTTTGGCAGACTTATGACCTAGAATTTTTTATAAAATAATTCATGTAAATATAGCTTCACAATCTGCTGGAATGAGGGCATGTGCTATATCCACCAGCCTCATAAAACATTCACGAGATCCCCGTGCTTTCAGAATCAGATGAGGGTGAGCGATTGGGTAGGACTAGCGGTTCAGATCTTTTTTGATGGGTGTTGTCCATGTGGGGCATATATTCATTCCATATTGAAACAAAAATAGCCCAACTTCCCAAATTATTATGTGCTTTTCTTATACCAAACATGTAGTTACCAAACAGGTAACCATGATAAGCAATATATTCACTATCTTGTTGTCTTTTTTTTTTTTTAAAGAAGTCTCTTGTGCTCAGCAAAGCTGGATTTATCTGATCAAAGATTTCAAAGATAAAATATTATTGCAATAATTCCTGTTTTAATATATTTTAGTACAACTTAAAATGTAATTTATTCTTGTTATGACAAAACCGAATTTTTAGCAGCCATTATTCCAGGCTTTAGTTTGACATGGTCCTTCAGAAATCATTCTAATATGCTGATTTGATGCTAAAGAAACATTTTGTTATTATTATTATTGTTGAAAACAGTTGTGCTTCTTAATAGTCCTTAATATTTTTGTGGAAATGACACCCTTTTTCAGGATTCATATAGTTTTAACTATATGTTTTTTCTGTCACTTTTGATCAATTTATTGGATCATTGCTAAATAAAAGTATTAATTTCTTTAAAAAAAATGTTAATTGAAAGTTAAATATAAAAAAATATTAAACCATATGGCATTTTTAATGTATTTTGTCTACTCAAATAGGCAAGGTACTCATAATAATGATAATAATAATAATAATAATAATAATTATTATTATTATTATTATTATCTATACAAATTCATCAGTCATTCTTTTTTAAGGCAGGACATAGTAAAAAATACTTCAAATTTTAGATGGACATAAAAATCCTAGCTATTATATAAATGCAGAACACTTGCCAACTGAATTTCTGGTGGTCTGGTCATTTGGACACACTCCTTTAGCTAAGTAATTGGTCCCTAAATCGACCACTGACTGTTTACACTTTAATAGTCAGGCTCTGCTTGTAGGTTTTAAACAGTGGTCTCCATCATATCTGTTGTTATACAGCATGCTCTTTACTCCCAAGAGCTTGAAGGAAATGAGGTAGATTCTGTGCCTCAAAATGTTATGGTTTCGCTGCTTTGTTACTGGAATGTCAAGGTTAGGACCTGTGATTCAGCTCCGATCAATAAACCTATTTCTGCATCTGGGCAGTGGATAAACTTGTAGCTAGTCCACATGATTAATTTGTTCACATTGTGAAGTGAGTATACGATTGTTTAAATGACTCATATGACAGAATTAATATATAAATATATTAGTTACACCAGTGAAAGTAATTTTAAGCTGGCAAAAGCAGTAAGATAACAAACAGTTTTCAAACAGGCTTTAGGGACACTCCTCCATTTTAACATTTAATTAATTACACACTTTTGCTTTAAATATCATTTTACAATATCATTATTTAATGCTTCTTTCCATATTCACATTTCAGTAGAAATGGTAGCTGAAAGACACTTCTAGAAAGCTAAAATGATCCAGTAATCGTCTCATAGATTATGGACAGAGTGAGAATGAGATGCATCCACAGCGCTGTGTGAATCTATGTAAATGTGAGATGAAATTAGATTAGTATGGGAGCTGGAAGTACGTTCCTGTCCAGCTGCTGAAAAATGATCCTGTAGAGAGCATTGAAGCCATGAACTCAGACAGTCAGGATGATGTGCTTACAGAAGGGACATTTTAACCGAAGACAAGTGTATCTGAACTGAAGCGTCGCATATATTTGAAAGACTCGTTCATCCATAAGAGCATGTACTTAACCCTGATCTGCACACATCCAGGTCATGAGTGCCTTTAGCAGTTCAACCATTCACTGGGAGTGCTAATAAAAATGTCTGATCAAACAGAGAGGGGTAGTTCACTGGGAAGGTCGGAGACCGCAAGGTCAGATGTCTTTGTCAGAGAGTGATAAAGGTCAAGGACCTCCACATCTGTTGGGTCATGGGGGTCTCATTGAGATATGGCCATTAGAGAGAATGGATGGGCCTGTGTTTGAGGGAGGAGGTGGCAAATGAGGAAGAGTGGGGACTTTCTTAGTTCTCTGATCTCTACTGTGAAGTGCTCAAGTACAGATGAGCTTCTGTTTCGTGTCCTGCAATGAGCACTTCTGGGACATAGAGCGGTCATTGTTCTCCTCAGGCGTTGCTGCTGCAGATGCTGTATCTGTCAGTGAGAACATGCCATGCTCCAATTGAAGTCACTGGGCATCATAATTACAGTCTCTTCCTCGATACGGCCATCCACGGCCCCCTGTTATGTTTTAATGAGCCTTATCACACCAAATGTGTAACAGAGTTCTGTATGCAGTCTCTTCACTATGTGATCAGTTTTGGTCAAAATAATTGTAGAACAGTCAGCTAGATTATTAAAATTATATTATGGTTGAAATTAAGGGCTGTGAATTTATTGAAAATGTATAACAAGATTATATGCCATTTAAAAAAAAAAAAGAAATCAATACACCAGCAAGGGCACAGTGAGGACAAAACTGACCTAAAGTGACAGTGAAGGCATTTATAATGTTACCAAAAAAATTCTGTTAAAATAATTGTTTTAACTTTCTATTCATCCAAGAAAAATGTTTCAAGGTTTTCACAAAAACATTAGGCAACTTTTATCAACACTGATAATAAGAAATGTTTGTTATAGGATCATGTGACTCTTTGTGCGAATTTGTAGGAGTAATTGATCCTAAAATTTCAGCTTTGTATAAAAAAATTAACTAAATAAATTGCATTTTAAAATATATCAAAATAAAAATCTTTAGGAAATGTAAAATACGAAACATTAAAATAATAAAAAAAAATTTTAAGTGATAATAATATTTCAAACTAATCATTTTTAAAAACATCTTACAAACCCAAACTTTTGAAGTATAAGTATTTCCATATGATCAAATAAACTGATAATTAATTTACCTGTGATAACCGATAAAATATTATATTCTATCTAAATAAATTAACAAAATCTAAGATTAGCCATTTTAAATGCTACAATGAATTTAGGCATCACAAAATTATAATGTATAGTATTAAAACTATTTTAATATTTACTCAAGGTTACATTTAGATTAATTTTAATTGAGTGTTAGACAAGGTAAAGGGAAGGCAAACATAAGTGTTCACAATTAAATGTAATGTCTGTAATTAATCTGTAATGTCAGCCGATAATTAATATGGTACCAATATACTGTGCATATCAAAACCAGGATTGATATATCAGTGTTTAGAACTGTATTCCCTGTATTAAAATGTTCAAAGTATGCTCCTTTTGTCAGCCTTTTGAAGGTCACTAAATTTCAGTCTGTTTCCTCTTCAAAAAGGACAAGCATATCATCGTCCTCTGTGAAGTGAGCCAAGCTATTACAGGACATTTCATCTTGGCGGGCTGTCAACACTCACAGACTATCATGTTGATATTTCAGTTACAGGAGGGCTAGTGGGTCCACATGAGGCTGTTTATCTTCTCAGGTCTCTCGCCCTCACACACTTTCTCTTGTGAGTTTGATACATGGCTGTGGCCTTCAGGGCCCAGACTGGCACCACTTTATGTACCATCTGCAGGGCACAGGGAGGCAATGAGGTGTCGTTTAATGTGTGGATGCATATAAGGACAATTGAAACAGGTGGTGCACAAGCTGGTGCTTTAGTTTTATGTACTGAATGTGTGCATGCTGCATATTTAATATTTATGGGTGATTCATCATTTAGGGCCACAATTCTTGACTTAATTAAAAAGATATGATCAAATTCTGACCACTTTGGTTACGATGCTAAATAAAGCTACTTTCAGATCATCCGAGTGATTCCAACCATCATCAACTATTTTTCTTATTATTATATGTATGTCTTAAAAATGCAATGGTTCTCAAATTATATAGTATTAATTGACAGAAATATTAATAATTATAAAAAAAATAAAAAATAGAATTAATTATTTAAAGCTAATATGAAATATCCTTTAGAATGTTTAAAATATCTTTTTTTCCTATTAAATCAATGTAGGGGACTGAATTGAAGAATCACCCAGTCTTGAATATGTGTCCTGTCTTTTAGCATTGCAAATTTGCAGTAAACATTAGAATGACTTTTCACAATGTATTCAAATTGAGAGCCACCACAGTGTAGCTTAAACCCAATTTGGAGGACTCAAGCATTGCTTGACCCAAATGAAAATATCATTGTTTAGACTAAGCAATTTTAGCACAGGTCTTTGGATCTGTGAAATCTGAGCCATTCCAATTTGAACAGAGAGTTGGAGTCTTGTTTCAGATATCCACACAAGCCAAGGCAAAGACAGCATTTTAAGCTGATGATTTTTATCACCACCGGCTACCACGCTGCTGTCTAAGGCCATGCTGTACCCAGCCTCAGCATTTTTTCCAACGCCTGTGCTTTCCTGTCTGTTGCAGTGGCACCAATTAGAGCTACTGTGACAGTTGTCCTCAGGTATATTATACTAGCATGTATTTGACCACTCAATATATGGGCCATGGACAACCACACAATGTTCTTTACAAGCAAAACGAAATTGCTGATATAGTTTTCTGAATAAAAGGTACCACACTCATATTAGTCAAATCTTTCACTTATTAATTAACATCATTCATTGCTTGGCTTTAGTTTATAATAAGGCCCCATGCTTTTTTCTTTTTGGATAGCAGCCTTCAACTTCATTCAACATTTCGTTTGATTATTGCTGCTTCAGTGAATGACAGCTATGTGAAATATCGAGAAAGACTTCAATAATGCATGGCACAGCCTAAGAGGCAGTACGTCAGCAGAGTCAATGAGCCCTTGTGTGGATTTGTAGACCCCTGAGTCGCAAAGTTATCACCATTGGGAACCGCTGTGAAAAGTTAAAAAACTAAAAGCTGAAAATGCTTAAGTGCTTGTTATGGTTGAAAATTTGTGAATTATACATTTGAATGTTTAAAGACGATAGTAAAGACAAAATTAGCTTTCATGTATCCCATTGAGGAGGTTCAACATGACCCAATAAACAACCTGCTGCCCTTGTGTTTCATTTCAGTACATGGCTGGATAGAAAGATAATAATGCCACTTTAAGCTGGGGAAAGCTTTCAGTAGTATCTGTTAATTACATATTGGCGTTTACACTTTAATCATGCTCTCTGCTCTGCTTTATTGTCACGGTTCATAGATTCTAGGCTTAATGGCATAGTCATTATAATGATTGGGTTTAATGTACCCAAGACTTTCGGTCTGAAAGCAGTAAGTTCCAGCTTTGTGTCACTGTTCAGACACTGGGGTGACGACTCACTGCTCTGAGCAAACATGCCGAACAGCAAACAATCACGACAAACAGCTAATCATGGCTTGAATAATCATGAACGGATGCACTTGGTGTTGAATCCAGATCTAGATTTGCTGTGGAGTCACTCTGGCATCTGCAAATGTGAAGTAGCAAACCAGAAACTTATTTGTAGTTTTTATAGTGTCTTTGAGATCTGTTTTTGCCTTTTCTGCATGGAGCGTAATTATAGTTCCTCCCCACTGCTGCTCTTTTAGCTCTGGCTATCAAGTGCTAACTTTATCGGCAAATTATGTATATTTATTCTGTGACAAGACCATGACTTGGGGACACTAAGCCATACATTTTAGATCAGGCTTGAATTGGTTCAGTGAATACCAATTTGATTTACTTTAGGAATATTCAGACCGGTAAGATGTTTCTTGCTGTATCAGCTGTGACGTATAGGAGTTTGGCTGTTTGTAGACCAAAGTATTTTTTGAGGATGGA
>JAUZSZ010000112.1:18750148-18762449 GCA_034780575.1 Labeobarbus marequensis | reverse complement strand
TCTGCTAAATTCGTGCGTGTCGATGCTGACTCACTCAAGTAGGCTGTTGTATCTCCAACAGCGAGGGCAGAAGCAGGTCAGAGAAACAGCATAATGCAGCACAGGAAAAACTGGGTCTTTTCATCCCATCCGAAACTTCACACAACCAAGTCAGCCAATCCTAACATGCCTTTTTTTGCCACTCAGTCTTGCTCGCCTGCCCCCAGTCACCCCCAGAGAGTCATTCAGATCTTTGGTTTCCACTCACCTTCCCGAAACAGCCTCTAATCATTCCATCTCCTGCTTATCACCGCATAATTGGAGGTACAGCAATTGGTGAACTCTAATTGATCCAAGTATGGACAACACCGGACTGACGCAGCAGTTTAGCATGGGGCTAATTCTCACCCCATCTGCAGCCTACGTAAGAGAACGCTAGATAAATCAGAGAGAACAGAACAGCACATTTCACTCTCCATCCCTCAGAAAAGTAGCTCAAATGCACACCATTATTGGCACATTCACTCGTACTGGCCACTGGAAAGTGGGTTGCAGTGAAATATAAGAGTCCAATAATTCAAACTGTAAAACAGCTATCTGCGTAGCCAAGCACCTAGGGAAATTCAATAAGTTGTTCCACAGATGGGGCTTGGCTTTTACTGGACACGGATTTTGTGAGCATCTATCACAGAGTCGCACAGATGAACTAGTCTGCTGATACAAGGCACCAGACAGGGGAGTAAAATAAATGGTGTGCTCTCTCAGCAGGCCTTAAAATTAAAGTGAGACATTGTGGGCCAACCTGGCATGTTGTATTTGGAAAATAATGGCCTCGTGCATGCACTTTTTTGCTCAGAGAGCATTATTTTTTTAGGACCGATCGGGTTTGAATTGCTGTGTATACTATTGGAAGAATGCTTCAAATCCTGTGTGAAAGCCGTTGCCTGTAATCCTGCTAATCCTCTCAGGTGTGGCGTTACTCACAGGAAGGTAGCTTATTGGTGATGGGCAATCAAGGCCAGGCCATCTATCAAACATGCACTGGGGAAAATGTGCAGGCAGAGTGGATTTAAGCTGTTTAAAGCTGTGAAACTGTTAAACTTTTAGCTTATTTGTATGTTATACAGTATTCACATTTGTATTTGTTCCCGTAGTCTTGCCACAAAGGATGTAGAAGGCTGGTTAGATATAAAGGAAGATCCTATCTTGAATTCTGCCCTTGGCACTTCTTAGTACCTCCACTGAGCCCTTGGGAAAGGCACTTATTCTCTATTTGCTCTGGGGGCACCACACCTGTCCTCAAATGTCCTCAATTTAGTGTTATTTAAGACAAAGATTTGCAAAGGGGCAAGGTTGGCAGCTGTCTGTAATAGGTGAAGTTTAACCTTAATAAAAAGTGGGATGCACAATATATTGGTACCATATTTGTTATTGACCCATATTAGAGATTCTTATTTTTTTTATATATGTAATTTTTTATTATATTTATTGATACTGGGTATTTAATTGTGCATGCTTGTGTTGCTATTTTTACATTTATTTGATTTTTTACATCTAATGCTTTAAACTTAAAAACACAACTTTTCAGTTTATTTAGACAGTTTTTTTTATAATTATAATTTCGATTCAATACCATGTGTCAGAATGTTTGGTTCTCAGATTTAAAAAAAGTCTTTGTTAAATAGTTATAGTTATGGAACCAAACCAACTAGCTACAAGATGAATTACAACATTACAAACTTTGGATTTTAAGCAAAAACAGTATTTGGAAATCTGAAAAGACTGTATCTAATGAATGGCAATCAAATTAAAAATGATGAACATACTATTTAAAGATTATAGATTATAGAAACAGTTTACATTCTTCATTGCTTTGTTTATGCATACAGTATATGTAAGTAGATTGAGAGCATAGGAAGACTGACTAGAGTGTCATTCTCAGTGCTTCATGGGACTGGGCGACTGATAAAGAATTTTAATTATTTTATTTTATTTAATTTTTTATTATTTTTTATTTTATGCATTTGTTTGACTTGTTTGGTTGCATATAAGTGCATATACCAAGATAGTCATCTATCATTATCATGCACGGCATTATATTTGGGATCATTACATACGGTACACAAGTTTGTTTAGTCTGCCTCTCTGTGAAGGAAGGATCACTTATGAATATGTAATTTGCTGTCACTGAATATTAAACAGTGAATTGTGTGGCCGGTATATAGTGCATTTGTATGACTCTCTGCAGACATGCTGTGATGGTTTTCAGACAGGGCACAGAAGGGGAAAATGCCATAATCGGTGGTCATGATGAGTTAAACGTCCCCCTTGGCTTGAGCGACCATGTGGTTCTTATATACTGTTCAGGAGGGAACATCACAACTCTTGTCACGTGGATGTCTTCACTGAGGTTTAGACTAATCAAATGGCCTTCATTCAAAGGTATTTCAATATATATGTAGAAATGAAGTTAAAATGAAAATGACACAGCTCCTAATGAATAAATGTGAGAACAGTGTCTTTCTGAATGACAACAGTAATGATATTTCAGTTCACACACATTTCATTTTATTACTTGTGTAAACTTGTGTTTGTTGGCAGTGCTAAAGCATTTTCATGTCACATGGGGTGTTTGCATGTAACGTGCTGTCACTTACATGACTGCTGCAACCTTTCAGGCCTGTGTGCTTTGACCACAAGAACATCTGCATCCTTTCTGAAACTCACGTCAGAGACAGAGTGGGAGAAACCCGCAGCGTTAAACAGACGCACATGACGGGTCTATGTCAAATGCGTGTTAGAAAACTTGTATCTACATATGGACAGCTTGTGTATGCCACGCATGCTTAATCCACACTAATTTAAATCATATAAATAGCTTTATGTGCATATATGTAATTGTGCTGACATGCATGCATTTCGTTTCCTCCGTAAGCTCTTTAAACTTACACTCACACAGACAAACAGAAAAGTCATGTGTCATCAATAAAGCAGTTTATTGATGAGGGTGTCATTACACTGATAAGTCCATCAAAACAAACTGCGCTGCAACCGTCATTATGTACACAAAAGTGCTTTCATTTCTATTTGTTTTCAGTACCTGCTATGACGTACATAGATACTATAGCACACTACGGAAGCAGACATACACATGAATTAAGCAATGCTAATTGTCCAAAACTCTGTTGAGCTAACATGTAGAAGACTCCTGTCTATTGTAAGGCTTTGTGCGCAAAGTTGTAGTTATTTTTCCTTTTTTATTGTGGTGAGGAGAATGAATGACTGAAAACCATCACAATTTGTTGCTCACAAGCCTAAAGAAAGTTGTGCAGAAAGGGTGCAGTTTCTAAAGAAACAGCTCAGCCAAAAATGAAGAGTTTATCATCATTTACTCACCCTCATCTTGCCCCAAACCCATATGACTTACTTTCTTCCATGAAACACAAAAGGAGAATGTTTATCCATCTCTAGTGCACACAATGAAAGTAAACAAGGGTCTGTCAAGCTCTAAAAAGCACACAAAAAACCCAAGCATCACAAAATTAGTTTATACAGCTTAAAAGTAAGCCACACAGTAACTTGTGTGAGAAATAGAAATTTATGTAAAACTTAAACCATTATTTACTGAAAGTCTTGGTCACCATTGACTTTCACTGTATTGGAAAAAAGCAGCTTGGATATGATGAAAAAAAACCTCCTTTTGCGTTTTAAAAGTCATACATGTTTAAGTCTGTGGGTATTTTGGGGTGAACTCTTCTTTTAAAAACATGATTATAGTACCAGCATAACCATGTCAACATCACTTCTACATGTATTAAACACAATTTTTGTGTGAACTCAAACACAACATAATTCCATACTTTATGCGTATGCCTCTGTTTAACACAGCAAACACAATGTTTAAACACGTGTCATTCATGTAAAGGCAGCAAAATCTGTTTGCTTCTGTGTATTCATGACTTTGAATGACCTTGCATGACTTTGAATGACCTGGATGACAGTCGGATAACACTGGATAACAATGATTGGAACTGAAAGATCTGGACCGCAAGATTTCAAACAACATACACTGTGGATTAAACTTCAGATTCAGTTCATTCATTTAGAAGTCAACATTTGAATGCATTAGGAATAAAAAATAAAATAGAAACCTTATAATATTTCCTCTGAAAAATATCAGAGAATTGGACATCTAACTATGAAAAATTGTAAAACAATGCAATTGAGGCAATATGGTCATAGTTTGGCCACTTATTGATTCAGAAGAAAGCTTTAGCTGATGACTCTTAATGTTGTATGTTTCACAAGCTTTTCATATCATTGTCACACTCAAAGCCGATCATAGGGAATCCGGAATAAGATTTCTCACCTAACAGAACAGTCTGTAATAGCTGAAACAGCGCCATACTGAGTTTATAAATGAGTTCTGGGCCTAAAAACAGTGTTGCTTTGGGAACTATCAGGTCAGGAGCTTGGTTTTGTTTGCATTTTTACAAATCACTGTGTTGGTCTGTGACGTCTTCTGTGATAGATCAGCTTAGTGCTATGCAAAATTCTTCAGTTCTGAAAGGGAAGACTGGTCCTTGTTCTGTAATAAGACTCCTAGCAATCACCGATTTTGGCAGCAGCTTTCCGACAGACATGGAAATGAGGAAGCGCATGCTTCGCATCTGACAGGTTTAGCAAAGCTGAGTCTGGCCTGTGCGAAATTAGCATTGTCCTTGGTTTTCTATCTCACAGAATGCTGTTCATTAATTGCCAGCCCAGAAGTAGGAGGTGCTGACCAGATGGGTATTTTTACACGGCTTCAGTTATATACAGCTTTCTGCATTTATCACTTTGACACTAATTTGCCTGAGCCCATCTGTGTCATTTTCTATTTTCTGGTGCTCTTAGTAAAATATCAAATAAATAAATGACCGTCAGAATTACAAGTCTATGAAATAAAAACAAAAATTACAAAATGAGAAAATAAAAAAATATTTATACTGGCAAATTGTAAATGTAAAATGCCCATTTTTAAGACACATTTAAATAGATGTTTTATTTACAGTTGAAAAATGCAACCAAAAGTATTGTGGCATTTTAAAATATTTAATATTTAAAAAGGTACAACTTTGCAGTTTGACCTTTGATGCTACATACAGTTCTTTTGCAGATCATCTACAATGACATACAATGGCCAAATGGAGTGCATCTTAGTAATGGCTGAATCAAAGCAGATCCACAGTGGGCTGATGTTTTTAGTCCTGAGTCCATTTAATTGACTGCTGGTGTTTGGTAATGTATTGGTTCAGTGTGTGACCTGACAGAGATTTCTAGAGTGTATGGAGACAGATTTGATTGACATACATCTTAATGCAAAGACTCCTTCCTGTGTGTGAACTTCAGGTTCGGTGAGCCGTTTCACAATTTCAGTTGCACAGAATCTGCTAAAATAGTGAACGTGTCGATTCCTGAAATTATTTCCCTGATGATTGTTGAAGGCCCAAGCCTTTTGTTTACCTATTCACAAGTCCTTATTTATAACACATGCAAACTTGATTTTTGGTTTTTCATAATACAAATGACCGTATTATGAAATTAATGCCATCCATTGCCTCTCTTATAACGAAACAAAAGTTTCCGGTAACTTGCGTTATTACTACAGTTTCTACAGTTTTGAGCATTAAATGCCAACATTTCAGTTTTAAAGCACTAAATCTTTCTGCGCTATACATATATGTTGAGACAATGTTTTTACGTTGAAAATCCTCATGTTTTTGTGTTTTATGAATGAAGGCCTCGTATCACAAACCACGTCCATCTCTCCTAACATTCCTTGTGTTTAACGCCATTTCCCTTTTCATTTGAAACACAGATACCTGAATTACATGTGTAGTTTAACCGCTGAATGTGGCGTCGTTCTAAAAACCACTTGGTAAAACTAAGATTTTTGCAAACTATCATGGATTAGAAAAACTGATCGTACAGAACTAGCTCAGTCAACTCTTTCCTACAATAAGGAAACACAACAAGATGGAGACTGTTTACGCCTCTGTGGTCAGTGTGACAAAAGTAGTCATTGTGCAGTCCAAACAATGAGGTTAAACCAAGAGCAAATACACAGCAGGTCCCTTTCCTTTTGTGTTCCTTCGCTTTGCACAGCATGCCGCTGCATCTTCACAGGACGTTGCGAATCAACGAGGATTAACAGTTTATGTAAGATATGAACTGCAGGGTTTGTTTTCCCTTTTCTGACAACTATTGGTGGGAGGTAAATAATGCCGGTCTCTCGGGTGCCAACTGAACTGAAATTAATAAGAGCATGTGGGTAAAAAAAAACAGGACGGATCCTGTTTTGAGAAATTGGGGCATTCTGTCACTTCGGTTGGCTTCGGATGGTTTCTCCGGGAGAGAAAGAGACGCTCACACTCACACACACACAGAGCTCATCACAGATGAATTACCTAAGGGAGGCACTAGGACCTAGACAAACGATCCCTGAGAGAGTCAATGGGGGCCAGCTGGCAGACACAGATTTCTCGCCCTGATCGGGGCAGCTGCAGCCAGACTGCAGACATGACATGCATTTCAGCAAACCAGTGCAGGAGCCCCCCTCGCACACCTCCCCACCCCGGCAGACGCTCGGTAAGCGCAGAGTCCGACCGCTGCATAAAAGCTGCTGCCTGCATGGACAGATGCACAGTTCCCTGAAAGAACCGATCCCAACCCCCCCAAACCCTAAACTTAACCCCCTTTTGTCCACAGTCCAAACAGTTCAGGCACACATTGACACACACACATACACACACACACACCTGCACGCAGGGCCGATGCAGAGCTGCCTTTAAATCACATGTGTGTCTTAACGTCTGCAGCAATGGCAAGGTGATGAAAGTGCTATTACCTAATTAAAGAATATGATATGAAATATGTGTCTGCAGTGGTTTTCTCTGCAAGGTTACTGATGCTTTACAGTAAGTGCTGCAGGTTTTAATAAATGGTTTCTCTCATCATTTTTACTTCAGTGTTTCAGAATATTAGTGCACTGTCAGCAGACCTCTATATTTATGCACATTGAAACTTCTGAGGGGAAATCATGTTTGAATGAATCATGATTAATAGTTTATGTTATGAGCAGTCGTGAAAATTACGGTGCTGTATAATATAGGGCTTGTTCACTCAAAAATGAAAATATTTGTAATTTCTTCACCCTCATGACATTCTGGCTTCGATGGACCATAAAGAAGATATTTTGAAGAATGTTGTTGACAAACAGCTGACACATTCTTCAAAGTACCTTCTTTTGTGTTTCTTGAATAAAGTAAGTCATGTAGGTGAGTAAATGATGACAGAATTTTCCTTTTTGGGTAAATAGATACAAATCTTTGCCTCTAACTGCTGCCCATCAGGTACTTGGAGACATTAGCAGTTAGTTTAAGACATTAAACTGGTAAAAATCATTTTCATGTGTCTAAGAATTACACTCTTACTGTCCTAAACAGCTCTGCACAGCCTGTGTGTCTGTTAGCTAAACCAACAAGATGTGACATGCTTGGAAAGGAAAGCAATAGCACTTACGGAATTCATTGAGAAAAATAAACACATGGAAAACGGAATTGTCCAAGTACAACATGAACAAAATATTTTCAAATTGGCAGCTATGCAGGCCTGGCCACTTTACAGAGGACTCGACTTTAGTAGGTGAACACTAGGTCTGAGATGCTGGGCACGAGCAAGTCCCCAGAAATCATTTCATTCACCTCTGGAGTGCAGTAATCTGGGAAGTCAAAATGGGATCCTGAGTTAGCATTAAATGCTTCAAAGTCTTTGTCCAGAGCAGAGCAGTCCATAGGCATACTGTTAGAAATGATATGCAAGAGTTCCTCGTCCAGTTCCTCGTCCGAACATGCTGACGACACCAAAGAGGAGGAGCTGGTTGAGGTTGGCGTGGAGGATCTTCCAGACGTCGACCCTCGTGGTTTGCTCATGGAGGACTCTGGGAGAGCCTGGCACTCATTGTCCAAGGAGAGACTCTGGATGCTGCTGGTCTGAGAGATGGGCACTTTCACTCTGAGCTCAGGAACTGGTTGCTGGTCCTCAGAGGGAATGGTAGCCTGCTGGTGAAGGACAAAGTGACTTGACGCATTGTGATCGCCTTGCAGAGTCACTGGACTTTCTAAGTTTACATCCATCGTGTCATCCTCGCTCATGCTCTCGCTGTAGGTCTTATATTTATTGCCAGTAAAGTTCATTTTAGGCTTGGTAGAAGTGGGTTTGATCTTTAGCCCTTTGCAGGACAGCCCAGTAGATCTTCCTGATTGGGATTTGCTGGATTTCATAGGTAACTTCTCTCCAAGTTTCACAGGGGTGGAGAACTTGCTCTTCTTCCTGGGTCGGTACTTGTAGTCAGGATAGTCAGCCATGTGCTTTAGACGCAACCTTTCAGCCTCTTTGATGAAGGGTATCTTCTCATAATCAGGCAGTAGTTTCCAGCGCTTTCCGAGGCGCTTTGAAATCTCAGCATTGTGCATGTCAGGCCACTGCTCCATGATCTTCCGTCTCTCAATCTGGGACCAGACCATGAAAGCGTTCATTGGTCTCTTGATGTGCCCAGTTGGAGTTTTGCACCAGTTGGGGTCTTTGTTAGAAGGTACATGTCCAAACACCTCAGCATCGTCCTCTGCCGCCAGTCCCACAATGACCTCTCTGGTAGAATTGCCATCCATGACTGACGAGTATTTGTGGGTCCTTTGCTGAACCATGATGCAGCGCTGAGATCTATTCAGTAGGTTCCCTAGAGTCATCCATGACGAGACACTCTAAGATGCAGCAGCTCATCAATTCCTGCCTTTATACTGAAACAAATACAGACATGTCTTCAGTGACCTCATATAAACTTATTCTGTTAAATACAAACTTTCATTTTTTCAAAGACAAGTGTTTCCAAAATGCAGTGTTTGATATAAATGGATGGAATGTAATCTTTTCAATGGATAATGACATAAGTCTTTAAATGTAATCGTTTAAACGTTATAGATATAGAAAGATAGATATGTACATATATATATTTTTTTAATATTACTAAAGTACTCACATTTAATTATATTTGTGAATAATATATTTAAAAAAATACAATTTAGTGCTTACAATGAAAACAAAGAAAGCTTCTTGCTTACTATGCACAATCACTTGTTCTCCTCACACAAGCATCTCCTCCGCTGTAGCAGTTGTGGTGGAAGTAAAAAAAAAGGCTGTCCAATGTCTGCCTGCTGTTTAATCACTCTGTCCTGCATGCGACCCCTCTCTCTCAGATGCTCTCTATCCTCTCAGTCACTCTCCCTATCCTCGTCTGCCGTTTCTCCTCCCTGCTCCCTCTTTGTAGGGATGCCCCCCCTCGTCTGCTGTTTTATAAACCCACACTGTAAACAGCTCAACCTTACCAGACACAGTCTCCTCCCCTTCCACCCACTGCTCTCAGTCGTGGTGTGTGTGTTTGTGTGTGTGTGGGTGTGTTAGTGTCAAGGATGGGGGGGGGGGGGGTGAAAGTTTCCATGCAGTGAGGCACAACTACAGCGGATGGAAAGAGAGAGAGAGATAGAGAGAGAGATGCTAACTGAGGAGGTGTTAAATGCTACAAGCAAAAACTTAAATTAGGACAAAACCTTCAAGGCAGTCTGGCACATGTAGAAACATGGTATTCATGAGTTTTTGTGATTGTAATTCTCCATTTTCAAAACTGAAACCAGCACACTCGCAGGCATGTATCTAATGTATATTATATGTATATTTATAGGTATTTGATGTAGTGGGTTTTTTTAATCGATATGAAGATTTTTAGTTAAATGTTTTTGAATATGTGTAAGAAAAACTGTGTATTTTCAATTCTTTTTCACGTCTTTTTTCCATTTAATTTTGGGCTATTTTAATATAAATAATAATGAGCAAAATAAACAATATAGACATTTTTAAGAAACCTTTATTTTTATGATTTGAATATAAAGTGTAGCAAGCAATATTGTTTTTTGTTTTTTTTTAATGTGTGCTTATTTCCCTAATTTATTTGGAGATTTTCTTTGACACTTAAATAGCAAATTAATAAATATCCAATAAGCAAAACAAATATCCAGTTTTATACTCTTCATTATACTCTTTGAAAACCATTGACTTTTCATTTATTTAGACATAATCATAGATCATTTTAATATTGGCTGTTTATTGGTTAGTACCTATCATATGAAAATTATTAAGAATTGTAATATCATTGCATGTCTAGTTGGAAACAACTCTTACAATTCTTGTTTCTCAAGAAACAAATAACAAG
The DNA here is from genome assembly GCA_034780575.1 of Labeobarbus marequensis. Taxonomy (NCBI): domain Eukaryota; kingdom Metazoa; phylum Chordata; class Actinopteri; order Cypriniformes; family Cyprinidae; genus Labeobarbus; species Labeobarbus marequensis. The sequence continues at coordinate 18,752,164 of JAUZSZ010000112.1, read as the reverse complement.
TAAACAAGAAACTCTTATCTTCCCTTAATATCCTCCTGTCCTAGCTTTTATTGTTTTAAACAATGACTGAAAACTTGTATAATGGGCACCTCTCGTGTTTATTGCCATATAATGATGAATGGCTTGTTGTTTTCCTCAACTGTAGTTGCTTTGGATAAAAGCGTCTGCCAAATAAGTAAATGTTACAATAGAATATAGAATGTTTCACTGCAAGACATGCAACTCAAGTATTTTACGAAGCCGCCCTTTTATATCACATGAAAATAAACATGTATCATCACTAAAACATCATTGATTAGATGCTTGTGATGGATTAATGGCTGAACGCATATGGACAAAGAGATTAATTAGCTGCAATCTATATTTTTCTTAATCTTGGACATTGACGCAGTGGGCACTATCTCTTTCTAGTGGCTTTACACATCAATTTCTGCTGTAATGTAAAATGTTAATGAAGGAGCATGGGGAATACAGAACATCTAATAAGCGTGCCTTCAGACTTTAAACATTAAATGAGAAGATCTGAAAGCATCTGCAACTGTCCTGGCATGACATCATTACATCTTGACGAAACTGGAGATTAGAATGAGCTCTAGATAGATACAGCCACTAATGCTCCAGTGAAATATGTCAGCCGATCCATATGGTCAGTGTCACTGCATCAATACACCACTGCATCGATACACGCTGAAATGCCCCAAAACAGTTAATTAAAGCAGACTGTCACTAAAGTGCCAATAATGGTAATACACATTTAGTAATCAATGAAGGGTGGTCGTCAGAACCCGAGGGCTGAAGTGCAAGCTTGCATTTCTCTGGGTATTTCCATATAATGGGCAACTGTCCAAAATCTTGTCTGCCAAATTATATATTCCCATATAGTCATGCATCAGTCGACTCATGTAATTCTGATATAGGTGTGCGGGCCAGGTTTTCTCGTTCTCTGAATCAGCAAAAAATCAAATCCAATTACAGATATGTTTGCAAGGCCTATTGTGTCAAGTTCATAGTGAACATCGGTCTATTGAAGCCTCTTAACAGTGTCAATATGTCCTCCAGCACTTAACGTAATGATCTGGGCCACGTCATGGTGTGTCAGACATATTCGTTTGACAAATAAAACTGGCATTAGCCTGACACTAGAGAGCAGGGGTGGGGGTGTTAAAAAAAAAAAAGACAACAACACTATCACCCACCGACCTAGTTCAGGCCCTGGCCAAATCCCTGGCCAGACCTAGACACATCATCTAATTACAGAACAGGCAGAAAAGGGAGGATTGGACCCCCTGAGCAGGATGGGTGTCTGTCTGGCTGATAAGGACAGGGCCTCCTCCTCTTCTGCACCCGTCCCGAGCAAGCGAGTGTTAGAGCGGGACACAGATAGATCATCTTTCAGGGATTAGTGGGCAGAGGGAGGAGGGCACCGCCTGATCTCAGTGCTGCTCCAGTTTCGGAGTAAGAGGGAGCAGTGATGCCACTGCAGTGCTGAATGAACATGGACGACATATGCTGGACCACATTATAACCATCTTTTTCATTCTTTGTTTTCGGGCAAGTGCCGCTGCGTTCTCTCGTATGCACATTTCTTGAAGAACTTTGCAATTTTGTACTAAACTACACTAATGATATTATTATTTATTGTCATTATTGTTAAATTATATTTAATGTAAAAAGCAACGGTCGAACTTAATTCCACACAAATATATAAGTTTGGGGTCAGTAAGATCTTTCAATATTTTTGGAAAAAGGCTCACCATTAATTTGAAAATATGGTTAAAAAAACAGTGGTGTTCTGAAATATCGTTACAGTTACTGTTCAAATATGTGACCCTGGACCACAAAACCAGTCCTAAGTTGCTGGGGTATATTTGTAGCAATAGCCAAAAATACATTGTATGGGTCAAAATTATTTTTCTTTTATGCCAAAAATTATTAGGATATTAAATAAATATCATGTTCCATGAAGATATTTTGTAAATTTCCTACTGTAAATATATCAAAACTTAATTTTTGATT
>JAUZSZ010000112.1:18266707-18281967 GCA_034780575.1 Labeobarbus marequensis | reverse complement strand
AGCAGATTTGCTGGCTACTCTTACATGCACCAGAGATTTTCTGGCCTGAAACTTAACTTGAATGTTTGAATATGGACAATTAGTTTAGATGGCAGGTTTATATGTCTCTTTCTAGAGTTTTTTTCCTCCTTCTCTAGTAGAATCAAATCACAATAGCCTGTGGTAGCTGTAAGTTTAGACGAGCACTTTGTCTTTATTTGTGAATGGGGATAAAACAAAAATTTACATGGACTGAGGGGCATTTTACGTTACACAGTTATCGTGCATTGAAAAAAAATACTGTGAATTTATTATGTTTCTGTAATTGTATTACATTTAATTATAATACAAAAATGTATTACAATTAAAATAATACCACCCCCATTACTGTTTATGAATGATCATATTATTTCTGTTCTATAACATATAACAATGCTGATGTAGACTGCAAATTATAATCAGACATCAGACAGAGTCAATAATTACTGTTTAATCTATTAAGAACCTGTCAAATGTTCAGTGTAGTGATCAGAAAGATACAAAATAGCTGTATAGAAACCCCTAAAAATCAAGGGGGCACTAACTCAAGGGAGCTTCACATCAAGATTTTAATTGGGTAAATGAAAGGCTTCTGGAATAGACTGAGAGAGATCTGAACCAGACAGAATCAAGCAAACATGGCCTGAGGGCCAGTCTGCACCAGAACTGATCTGAAACCACTGATAAAGCTCCCATTGCATAGGCTACATATTTCTCATGAATTATAACTAATGAGGTGGTGATGTGCACATTTCTGACATTAATACTTTAAACTTACTATTGGCCTTTTTGCCAGGTTTTAATATCTGATACTGATATTTTACTTCTAAGCAAATGTGCACAATATTTTTTAAGGCATGGGTTATATTTATGTATTTAGAGAATTTAAAACAAACATTTATTCTAAATTATTATAGTTTTTTTTATTGATTTTATTTCTATTCAGCTGTTGGAGGAATGGATTTGTCATGATGTCATCATAAGGTGGAGTGATGACTCCGAGTGTAAGCTTTTAAGTGTGAATCATGGTAACTGGCATCTGTGAAAAGACAGAGATTCATATCTGAGGGAAGCGTTTAATTCAATGAGCCATATTAGATGACTTAGATAACAATTGATATGGGTGTTTTTATCAAACTAATAGTCTGTCCCAGACACAGATGTTAAAACACTCAAGTTTATCGAAGTTCAATCGCTGGCCCAATGGTTCCAGAACATGAATTTGATACAAGGCCCAAGTTAAATGGTTTGTGTTATTAACTGCCTACTCTGAAATATTGCAGAAAATATTCTAGTTTAGCTCAGGAAATAGTGTCCTCTATGTGTTTGTGTGAGAAAGTGCTTAATATTTAGATGTACATCCTCATGTATGTTTGTCTCCTTAGTGTTACTTTCACTATAATTGGTTGTGGGTGGCAGCGCGGTTAAGCCTGATTTGGGACTGGATTGTTGCCTAGTTTCTGCACAGCCCCAGAACAGAAATAGAACTGGGCCTATTAGTTTTTATCTTGCCATGTATCCTGCAGTGAGTCAAACAAACAGCCCATTACACAGTTAGCTGTGCACTGAGTAATGATGCACAGCCCTCATAAGAACCCACGTTCAGGAGCATCTCTGCCCGTCATGTCATTTTGAGTCCTCATTTATATTAAATAGCTGCCAGAGTCACTAATAGCCACCTAGACTGTGGGAGACAGAGAAGATCAGTGGCTCAGGATCCTGTGATCTCATGTCTTCATGAGCATATGAAGTAATGCAGTTTTCATGAGAGACCTGGCCTCTGGACATAATCAAGACCAAACCAAAGACTAATGCATTTTCTGTTCTGTACATAATTACATCTGTGTCTGGGGTGTTGATCTTGAGGTGGAGCACTGACAAATCACACCCTAGAGGTTTAGCGCAATGTTAATGAATTGTAAGAATCGACACAGCTGTCCATCAGCAGATTTGGATTTGAGGCTTTGATTACTTTGTGTACTAAAAAGGCTTTTGCTTGGTGATACTACAGGAAGCAGATATATATTCAGTTATTCTGTTTGAGGCATGATCATATACTTCAAATGAAAGTGTGTATACGTCACCTCTCATCCCTTTTCAGGTTCTTTTTTGAATTTGCCTTCAGAGCAAGATAAAACAGCCTCTGCCACCTGGAAGAAAGTGAAAAACTCTTCAAAGACATAGTGGAAATGTTGATATATATTTTTTATGATTTTTTTTTTAGATGTCCAACAAGCTCTTGAAGTTTCTTATTCTTGCACATTATTGCATAAAATCCTTTGGTCTTCCTAAGTCTCTCCCCATAAAACCTTTCTGTTTACATAATGGGTGCAAATTGAAGCTGACTAAAAGTTGCAAAGGGGATTTCTTTTGGCTTATGGGAGTGTATTTATTCTTAATGGTGTCAATTTTAAAAATCTGTAAAAATAATACCATTGTATGATATTGTGTGATATTATAATACATACTAAATAATTGTATGTAAATTATAAATAAACATTATAATAATGTAAATTTGAAAAGCGGTGAGCTTGCATCTCATTGGATTTTTTTTTCTTATTGGGGTCAGTTTAAAAAATATATATAAGTAAAAAAGATTTTTAATGTTTTTGAAAGAAATCTCTTATGTTACCCAAGGCTGCATCTATTTGGGCAAAAATAGAGTAAAAACAGTTATTTTGTTAAATATTGTAAAATTCTTATATATTTTAAAACTCAACATATTTTAGATTTTTTAGCAGCCAGAACTCCATTCATCAGTGTCAAATGATCCTTCAGAATTCATTCTGATATGCTGATTTAAGAAAACAATCTTATGCTTTCATAATGTTAAAATCAGTTGCGCTGATTATTATTTATTATTTATGGAAACCTTTTTTCAGGATTCTTTGATTGATAGGAAGTTAAAAAGAACAGCATTTATTTGAATTATATAAATCTTTTCTTTTGTAACCTTGTAAATGTCTTTACTGTCACTTTTGGTCAATTTAATGCATCCTTGCTGAATAAAAGTATCAATTTCTTTAAAAAATCTTACTGAACCCAAACTTTTGAATGGTAGTGTACATATTAAAAACCCTGATCTACGCACACCAGGGAGATCCACCCTGCAATCTAATTAGGAGTCAGATATTAAAACAGTGAGCTGTGTGCTGGGATAATTGATTCTTTCCACTCGATGCACACGAAACAAGCAGACAGCAGGAGATACCCAGCTTTGTCAACACTGGGCGATGTGCCTGCTTTTTAAAAAAGGCGCTCTAATGAAGCTACGTAGATTGTGCCAACAGACATCCCGCACACAAAGGTACGCCACATGCATCCCAGTGTGTATGGGGATGAATGAATAACCTCCTGTTTGTATGAGTGGATTAGACTGGCAGGTCAGTGGGAAATCATACGCGCTTTTTCTTCCCGCACTTTTTGGCTGTCATCAGAGAAACAGTCTAACTGTCTCTCTCTCCTCCGGCAAAAACGCTCAAACCCTGATAATTACCCTCTTCCTTTGAGAGTTATCAAAATGGACAACTCTCCCGCTGCTTTGCTAATTACTTTAATAGGTTTAGATAGAGATTAGCAACAGACTAGAAGCTTAGGGGATGTTGATAGTAAGTGAATACTTCCTCTTACCTTTCTTTGATTTTAAAATTCAATCTTGTTTATTATATTTATATATGCTATCTTACGTCTGCTGTATTTACGGCATCATCCATGTTGGGAATGGGACCACAGAACATCAGCTCATGAGAATTCAGTGTCATTAACTGACCCCTATTGCTGTCCACTGACCCTAATGTCGAAGCCATGACTGCGTGTCTGTAGAGTCATTCACTATCACAATTTACGGCCTGTTTTATAGAGGTTGGGTCAGACTCAGTCTCTCATCAATACCTTTAGCTTTGTGTAGCCCTTTCCGCCCTGAAGCAGATTCCATCCGTACCTCTCAATGAGTAGTGGTAACCACCTGCGCTGGTCTATTTGTGAATGTAACGACCGTTGTGATCAACAGGGAAGTAAATGGAGGGGAAAAGCAGTGGAAATTGTGGGAATGGTAATAGTCTTTTTTATGGATTACAGATTACGATCATCAAAGGGGGGCAGCTGAGAGGGTCCAGTCTCACCACAGGGTAAAAGACGCATACACTGGCCCCAATGACAGTGTCATTAACGAAATGAGCTTTAGTGACGCCACATTAATGGCCAGTTATCAAATGGAGGGAAAAAGTGGCTATTGTAACCAGATACCACCATGTAATGATTAGGTTCTGCATTAGCTAAATGTATATACAGTATGTGGGAACTGTGTAATACGATCTTGGGAAACTGCATATTTTCCCAACCTGGTTCCATTTTCATTCATTGGCAGATGTTTTTAGTTTTTTGTTTTTAAATCTAAAACAATTTACATGGCATTTAAACGGATAGTTCACCCAAAAATAAAAAATCTGTCATTAGTTGCTCACCCTCATGTCGTTTCAAACCCGTAAAACCTTTGTTAATCTTCAGAACACAGATTAAGATATTTTTGATGAAATCCGAGAGCTTGCTTACCCTGCATAGACAACAATGCAACTGACATGTTCAAGGTCCAAAAAGGTAGTAAGGACATTGTTAATATAGTCTATTTGACATCAGTGGTTCAGCATAATTTTATGAAGCTATGAGAAAACTTCTATGCTTTCAAAGAAAACAAAAATAATGACTTCATTCAACAATTTCTTTTCTTCTGTGTCAGTATTCGATGCATGTTCATGAATGAATGAATTAATATCTTTATTGTCATTGTACTAGTACAACGAAATTGAATGCAATCCTTTGGGTGGATAGTGTAACAAAAAATAAATCAATAAATCAATTCTAATAAATAGTAAACAGATGACAGGATCTGTTACATAGCATTATACACAGAATATGTCTCACATTCAACAGCCAGTTACGCGACTCATATTCTACGAGAGTACCACAGCTACCTTTCTGGGCCTTGAACGTGTCAGTTGCTGTCTATGCAGGGTCAGAAAGCTCTCGGATTTCATCAAAAATATTGTAATTTGTGTTGAGTGAAGATGAATGAAGGTCTTATGGGTTTGGAATGACATGAGGGTGAGTAATTAATGATAAAAATTTCATTTTTGAGTGAACTATCCCTTTAAGGTATACAGTTTATCCCTTCAGTGAAAATAGCCATTGAACTTGATGTTGCTAGTGCCATGCTCTGTTGATCTACTGTTTGAGCAACTACTTTGTTTTAAGTTTTGGCCTGCATGTCTTGTCATTGATTCTTGTGAATTAGCATTAGAGGGGGTTTTAGGATCAAAGGCATGGTAGCATCAAAAAGATCATTTAAACAGCTGTGACAGCAGGTGACCTGAGACTTAACTGTCACCTTGACATTCTTTTACCTGTATATTGTTCACAAGTTGTTAATTCTCATCTCTGATGTGTGGCTTACCAGTGAGATCTGTTGGAATTAAAGGAGCCGCTGGCATTTATTCTTTAGTCAAAGTGACATTAATTTATTTATTTTTTGTTTGTTTTGTGCTGATTCTGAGGGGAAAACTGTGGATTTAAATATGGTAGAATGTGTTAAATGGAGCTGAGAATAGTCTTATTGGTAGCTGAAATCATTATCAAATTAACCACTTTTTTTTTAAGAAACCTACACAAAGCAGGCAGGGTGTTTATAGAATTCTATGATTGACAGTAGGGTTTGATTCTGAGTAAATCTGTGGGTGCCAGTCATGGGTTGTTGGTGATATGATTAAAGATATTCATGCACAATTAAAACACAATGTGACGGAAATGAGACAATGATTTTCACCAGCTGTTTAATCAATTTGGCACGTGTGTCTGACAGCGGGTGATTTATTTTTGTTAAATGTGTATTTATGGTTATGTGAGTGTGAGAAACTGCTTTCGATGTGGACTACTCATTATTAGGTCCAAATTCAGCAGGACAGGAACGAATGATAATGATAAGAACTGTCTGAGAATGCATCTTTAGTACTTTCTTAATCAGAGGCTGCAATGGCATATTAAATAAACTATTTCCAATATGAAAACAGAGAAATTCTGAAAAAAGAAAGAGAGATGTATAATGCTTTAGCTGTGAGAGTCACTGATATGGGCAGCATGCCAATGGAGACACTGGTTATGCCTCGGCTGTGCTCAAAACAGAGCATGATTAACAATATGGACCTTTGTTATCACACCATCTAAATTTTAGAAACAATCACACACAGTGCAAGTAAAATTAGATTTTTAAAGAAGTCTGTTAGTTAAAGATTGTTCATATTCATTTCACTTTGTGTAGCTTTTATGCAGGTTCACTTCTTAGCATTGTTTTGATGTGGTGTTCTTTTACTTATTGGGAAAATGATCTTATTAATGACCTACAATACTTGAAAATTTCAATTTTCATACTTCATTAGCTGTTTCTTTTCCCAAATAGACAATCAAAGCAGTTTATGTCTGAAGAGCTGAGATTTCTTATGAAGACTGAGGTCAGTGTGCTGGGCATCAGACCTTGTCTAATTCCTCTTTTTAAGTTCCCATCCATCCCTGCTGTTCTTAAAGCCCTTGTGTGTTTTTGGCAATGAGGCCTGTAACATGTATAGATTTTGGAGGGGCTACCACTAAGCCTGCTAATCTAACCACAAAGAGAAGGAAGGGAGAAGGAGAAGAGGATTAGGATGAAGAAAGTCAGAAAAGGAAAATACCAACCAGCTGCACATCCCCAGGGACAATCTCCAACGAAGATTAGAAAATCCCCACAGTGGCCACACTGAGAGTGGGAAGCCCTTTCGAATCACTGCTAGTGTTCATGTGCAGGAATCCACAGGGGTCAGAGACGATGGATGTGATAATTACAATTTCTGCAGTGAAAAGCTTTCCTGTAGCTCGAACAGTAGAGCATGGCGCTAGCAATGCCAAGATCATGGGTTCGATTCCCAGGGAAAGCGAGGGATGATAAAAATGTAAAAACTGTAACTTGAATGCAATGTAATTCACTTTGGATAAAAGCGTCTGCTAAATATGTAAATGAAAAAAGTGCTCCTTTGTAGGTAGAAGATAGGGTTAGTGAATGTTGGCTATTTTTTGTTTTTAGTTTCATTTCATTATTTATTTGGATTTACAATTACAATTTAATTTGAGTTATTTTGAACTGTAAAAAAAAAATTTTTTTTTTTTGTTTTTCTTTGAAAAAGTAGTTTATTTTATTTGCATAGTTTAATTTCTTTACATTATTGTGGCGAAAAGTGAATCTTTCATGCGACTGGTTTGTTCAAAATGCTGATTCATACAGGAACTAAAAAAGTGACCATCTTTATGAGTGAGTCATTCAATCTTTCAGTCAACCAAATCATTTAAAAACACTTAGTAATACAGAAACACCACTACTTTTTGTTGCTTAGAGATATGCAAAAGTTCCTTTTTTAACAAAATACTTTTATTAAAATACCAAAAAAAGTGCAACATACTAAATGTTTTTTTAAATGACATTGTCATCAAAATTTTCTGCTATTTTTATTTGAGATTTATTTGATTTGATTTCCTTCTCTATTATAACTATTTTAATTTTATTTAATTAAATATTGTTATTTATTGTTATGCTTGTTATTTCTGCTTGAGTCACTCACTGAGTGACCATAAAGATTTATGTGTTTCTTTGTATTCACCACTGAGCCAGTTTACTGAAATAAGAAACCAATATTGTCTGTAATCATCATTAAGTCAGGGCCATTACCCTTCCCCTCTCCCCCAAGTCATTTAGTGGAGACAAGAAAAATTGCAAGTAATTAAAAGAGAATGAATGATGTGAACTGGCATCCTGTAGCGTGGCAGAAAGCAGATTGTATGGAAAACTGATACTAATCATTGGACACAAACAAACAAATCTTTCACTACAGACTCAAAGTAGATGTTTCATAGATAAAAACATAAAAATAAATGTCCTTGGATGTGCTATTCTTGGTTTTATCATGGATATACTCATAGTAGCCTACTTGTGGTTTTAATGTGATGAATATTTTGATGAGCAGCACAGTCCTGCTCTTAGTTGCCCTTAAGGACCGAGGTACACTTCTCCTTCTACATTAGAATATGCAAATGAAGTAACTAGTAGTTTTCACTCCATCTCTTCCTTTTGTCAGAAGAGGATGAGTGGGACCAGTGCTCCCAGAAAGAGTAATCCTAAAAGATTTTCCTGGTGGTTAGCAGTGGAAAAACGCTTTGTTGCGGTTGAAACACTTACCAGTTGCTTAAGACCCAGATATACAGGTTCCACATGAAACCCTCAAAGGCTCAATCACAGCACTGCTGATAGTTTGTACAGTTGGGCCAAAAAATTCTGAGGCAACTAGGGAATTTAATTCAATTCATATAATATATGAATTCAATTATAATATAATTCAATATAATTCAAGAAAATAATATAACTTTTGCATTTGCTGGTTTAATCTAATATTGTCCAAACAAGTTTTTTTTCTTGTCCCCCTTTTACTTCAACTCAAGCTCCATGAACTCCAAAGTTACTATTTAAAAAAAAAAAAAACATGCCCTATGTTTTTAGGCCTGAATTGGATTTTGAATCCCAGATTTCCATCTTCAATCTTAGACTTTTGGGCTCCACTGTATGCGGCCCCTCTATCCTTCTGTCACAGGACAGACGGAGGGCAGTAAAGTCACCAGGGTGACCCCCACAAATATCCCCCACTGGCCACAGGGCTCCGGACCACCACGCTTGCCTAGTGAATGCCATATGGTTGCCGACAGATACAAAGGATGGGGACTGGATTCCTTTGCTCCTGATGGCAGTGTACTGCACATATAATTTGTTAATCAGTCGTTGGTTAGACACTGCAATTAGTAAGGACAACAACAATTATTAGTACCTAGGGTTCCTGTCTATTTTTTTGTGATATTTAGCCTTATAATAGCAACAGTGCACACATTTCAAACCACATTTATTTAAATTCAGTTAAAAATAATTCTTTAATGCATTTGATGTCTTGCTTCTTTTACCTCCCTTTGTTCTTTATTCTGAAAATTGTGTCAATGTCATTTGTCTTTAGAGGAGCACCAAAACATGACTTTTCATCTGTGCGTTATTAGCTGATTGCTATGATAACAAGCAGATGATTGTGATCATTAAGGGTTATTCTGACTTTTCTTTGCTGTCTTTTGAGGCTGAAACAGAAAACTCTCGGACATCAGTAAAGAAGCTCAACAAGATTAAAGTGATACATTTTTAAAAATTCTATGTGCTTATACAGAACTTCTATTAAATTAATATTCTGGATTCATGACATCATTTTTTGGCATAAAGCTGATTACCACCAAAAATAATTCCAACTCACCCATTGTTTTCTTTTCTTTAAGAAAATTAAATTAACGGTGTTGCACTTAAAATGGACCTGAATGGGGCAGAAAAGCACTTTTTGTTAATATTTTGTGGCTTTACTATTGAGTATTTTAGCATTTACTACCATTTTAAAGAAAAGTATGTGTGTATGTGTGTATGTGTGTATATATATATATATATATATATACACACACTCTCAGAAATAAAGGTACATATTTATGCCACAGTGTTGCTGATTGCTCTTAACTTAAACCTGAAATAATACTAGAGTAAATAGGTACTTTAGCCATCCTCCGTCTATTGTTTCTCACTTGAGATGAGTTGCTCTCTCAATTGCTCTTGTCAGCATAGTCGTGTGATGTGTCTCAGAGGGTTACATGTCAGTGACGATTACGGGACTTAAGGTGTTGACTCTGACCAGTCTAATTAGTTTAGAAGTACGATTTAGAAGCCCTTTGTGTTCACACAGTGCTGACATGTAGCTTTTCGGCTGTTTATCATATTGCTGATCAAGGCAGAAACCACCATTTGCTTGTGATAATTGTATGTTCAATATTTGCCTTAGGAAAATGCCCCTCTGCAACTGCTCACGCCATCATTAAAACTCACAAATCAATTGCTGTAGGTGGCATGGCCTATATGTTCCACTCCAAACAAGTAAGGAATGATGGATACTGATGCTGACCAAATCCGACGCAAGTCCGTTTGGCCACAGTCTACCACAAAAGGATCTGATGTACAGTATTCAACTGGAGAATCCACATATCCCCCCACCTCACTTTAAACTAGCTGGCAGATAAAGGTCTTCTCCATGAAAGAGGCTTGTCAGACCATTTGCATCTGAATGCCAACTGCTGTTGGCAAATTCAAGGAGACTTTGGAAAGTTTGCATACTGAATTGGAGGGTGGATGCACATTCCCCAAGCCATGCCAGCATAGTTATGAGGGCAGGAAGTAGATGGATGGCGGTACTTGAGAGGCCCAGGGCATGAAAGCCCTAATTCACCTGTGTCCAATGGCTCTTTTTTGGTTTCAGTTGTTCTGCCATGCTTAAGACCTTCCATAAAAATCATTATTACGTTTAAGTACTACATTCCTACTGAGCTACTTTTCTTTTGTCTGATTTTGTTTGACGTTTGTTATAGAAACCAACCTGTTTGTAAAAGTTAGCTTACTCAAAAAAATGTCATATCAAATCGAAAATATTCTGTAGACAATTCTGATAAATTATTTTGCAATTTAAGCAAATTCTGCAAAAAAAAAAAAAAAAAAACTATAAATGTATATCTAAATGTTAATATTAATCTTTATTTTTATTACAAGTAAATATATATATATTTTATGCCATTTAAAATAATTGTACTTGTTTTAATTATAAACCATATACACTTTCGCTTTATTTATGCTTAAAAAAATAAACATTTGACAATGGGGTAAAAAAAATGTATTGCTTTCAATCCTCTGTGGAACATTTTAAGGCAATCTTTTTGAATAATAATTATAAAAATGTACTCTGTATTCATAACTAGCTCAAAATTGAGAAATGTTATTGCATTTGTTCTCCTACATTTGAATGAGATTTGATATGAAGTTTAGAATTGTTTTTCTGAGGTCCAAATTGTTTTCTTTTTTCATTCTGGCATTCATTATATCCCTAGGTTTGCCACACCATATCATATCATCCCAATTAACAGTGCAAGCTGAGCAAAACGCTGACAGCAGCAATAACAGGAGCTTTGCGCTAAAGGACAAGCTGGCATACAGAATGGTAGATCAGATACAGAACATCTGATACTGGCACCATTTTACCTCAAGCCCCTTGTCATAAATTATTCTCACTGGTGCAGCAGTAATGAAGAGCCTGTAAAATCACACTAGATTGCTTGAAACGTATCTCTCCCATCACCATGCAAGTGTTTAAAGAATCTGTAGCAATCAGTGTGTCGCAATTAACAATGTTAGCATTCCTTTTAAGGATGAAAACATCTCCTGTTTGTCCAGCTAGAGCTATTTAAGATTTAACTCTTTTCTCAAGCTGTTGTTTTTATCAATTGCCAGCAATGAGTCCTGGAGAGGGAGAAGGAGGAGAGGAGGGGGGCCCAGGGTGAACAGAGCAGCCAAGAGAATTTAAAACAGGAGACCCCCAAGGTCAGACCTCATCCATTCCCCTGAGAGAGAACAATGACGGAGGAGAGAACGGGAATTAACATGGACTGAATGCAGCTGTGTGAGTGTTTGTGAGGGTATGAGAGGAGATGGTGGGAGAAATGGAAAGAGAAAGAGTGACGAGAAGAGCATAGATGCAGGACAGAAAGCTGTCAGATTTATGAACAGATTGAAAATACTCTTTTAGATGAGAAGCTCCAGGGATGAGCAGTGGGAGACCCTCAAGGCAACCCTTGGAGAAAGTTTTGGCTGGTAGTTTGGAGGGTGAACTTTGTGCGATCACCTCTGCCCTGAAGACCACAGGGTGCCTGGATCTACAGTACGCCTGGCCTTGACCCCTCTGAGGTAAGATTATGAGACTGAGGTGGATGGGATGAATTTTAACCTCTGGAAATCGCCAGAGGCAGTTGTAGCCTGTGTGTTCTGAATTTGAAGAAAATAAGCTAGCATGGAGCTTCATGAGAGGGATACTTCCGTGTGGATTTGTGTTTCATGGGTTGATGCTGTGGGAGATGGGTTTCCTGTGGTCTCTAAAACAAACAGTAATTCCTATCTTAGCTCATGTTTCCTTCTGAATGTAACCCATCACAGTCGGTGGTGTGTTGGGTTAATGCTGTGTAAAGAAGCTACAAAATTGTATTTGATTATCAGTTACCAGACTTTTTTGTTTGACCTCCTCAGAGGACAAAGAACAACTGCTGTGGGTTTTATCCAGTAATTCTGGTGTGTTAGAGGTGGAGTGTTTTGCACTTGTACTGATTTGACTGCAATTTACATCTCGTTATATGTGTAGTGCTGCTTTCACAGAGGAAAATGTCTCTCTTTGGGATCAGTGAATCACAAACAATGGTCTATAATTGAGGTGTTTATAACAGGCAGCAATTTCACCTTTCATTTGCCAATTTTAGTGATTACACAATAAATCAGTGGTTTTCAGTTGGTGTATTCTGATGGACATTTATGAGAAAACAGTTTACACAATAAAATGCAATTCAACATAATTATGCATAGGATAGCAAAGTAAATATAATTAACTTTCAAAATGTAATAGAATGCATTATCTATGTGATTATATGTAACGTCAAAGGCCGAGTGATGAAGTCAAAATGTATTATTAATGACAATTATTCTGTCATTTGAAAACTTTTTAAATGTCAAGATTTATTGTAATTTCATGTATGTAGCCAAGGGTTTATTCCCTGGTAAATACAATTTTTAACAATTGTCACTTTTCTCATTCAAGTTAATAATGGTGCATATTATTAATTTCTGGCTTATTTTTCTTTGTAAAATCAAAACCAAAGCAAAACCAAATGCACATTCTTCACTATAGTCCTTTCTACCGCATTAAAAACTGCCCCAGCTCTGGCTGTGAGGTCAGTCTAAACATGCATCTACACATTTCCATAACTAATTTGTATCAGACATCACATACCCTCCCTTTTCCAAGCCATTAACACCCAACTGTCTTCTCTAATGATGACCCTTTCCTCTTCTAACCTTTGGCCCGTATTCACCCTCCATTTGGCCTGTAGCCATTAGCATCCACACCAGCTGCCATGTGTTTAACCGAGCCGATCGTTACACTTCGGGAATGAGTCGGTCTCTATGCATCATTAATGATTAATTAATGCTAAGCATCATAAATAAGATCATTTATATGGACAAGCTCCTCAGTTACCCTGCCAGTGGTGACCAAAACCCCAAAGGAGTAGAAGTGGAGGGTCATTTGAGAAGGAGTGTGTGTGTATGTGCCACTGTCAGTAAATGCCAGTTTGAGTTAATGCTGTTTTTTTTCCTTGTTGAATAGAAAGTTTAAAATAACAGCATTTAACTGAAACATAAATCTTTTGTAACATTATTATAAATGTCTTTACTGTCACTTTTGATCTGTTTAATGCATCCTTGCTGAATAATAGTACTCATTTCTTTCAAAACAAATCTTGCCTCAAACTTTCAAACAGTAGACATCTATTTGTTTGAAATGGTCCCTGTAAAAAATCGACTTCGTCTTGTTTTGTTCTCCAGGTTGAGAAGAAACTGTGGAAGACAGGTTAAAGTCATGGCAGTTGGGTGGAGACCGGCCACCCTGCTCCTTGTCTTCATCCTGACGTTCCTCTGCCCCTCAGATGGAAACATGTACCTCTCTGGCCAGAGACTAAGGTCTCGTCTTCAGAGGGATCGCCTAAACGTTCGTCCAAACATCATTCTCATTCTTACTGATGACCAGGACATTGAACTTGGTGTGTTGCCTATCTGTGTTTCTCTGTATGTGGACGTGTTTTTGTGTTTGCTTGTGAGTATGTGCATCATGTATGAGTTTGAGTATGATTCACAATTCATTATCATATAATTTTATTCTTTTCTTAGCATGAGGGCATCTTACACATTCAGTCCAGTAGCATCAACCAACTGCTGAGGTCCATTGTGCCAAACATGTTGTTTTTCTACTTGTTTTTTGGCACTTTAATCAGTGAAGTGGCAACATAATGGCCTTGCTGCTGGTCTTTGTTCAGGCTTTTCATTCAAACCCTTTTAGGGAGGAAATTTATGGTCAAGCATCTGTTGCATAAAACAATCTGGATCTCTTCTTCTCTGTCTCCCTCTTTTTCAAATCTACATATATTCCCCGTTTTTCCCCAAAGGCTCAATGCAGGCCATGAACAAAACAAAGCGCATAATGATGCAGGGCGGCACTCACTTCTCCAATGCTTTTGCCACCACTCCGATGTGCTGCCCTTCACGATCTTCCATCCTGACTGGGAAATATGTGCACAACCACCATACCTACACCAACAATGAGAACTGCTCATCACCGTCCTGGCAGGCCTACCATGAACCACACACTTTTGCTGTTCACCTCAACAATTCAGGCTACAAGACAGGTTAGTAGACAGTACGTATTTGTGTGCAGTATTTTTTTTCAGTACTGAACCATGTTCACATATTTCTTTCAGTTGAAGCAATCGTTCATTCAAAAATGAAAATTGCCTGGAATTTTACGCACGCTTAGGCCATCCAAGATGCAGATGAGTTTTCTTCATCAGAACAGATGTGGAGAAATTTATCATATCACTTGCTCAGCAATGAATCCTCTGCAGTGAATGGGTGCCGTCAGAGAGTGCAAACAGCTGATTAAAAATATCTCATTAATACAAAAGTAATCCACATAACTCCAGTCTATCAATTAATGTCTTGTCAAGCAAAAAGCCGTGTGTTTGTAATAAACAAATTCATCATTAAGGCATTTTAATTTTAAACTGTCGCTTCTGGCCAAATTAACTCATTCATAATGCCTTCTACAATGAAAAAGACCTATTTGCTTAGAACTGTTTTGCACTGTTTTCGCTTGTAAATGTTGCTTGATCGGTGCATATTTCTCTTCTGATTCAGACGTTTTCAAGCTGTATTTTGGATAGAGAACTATATTTTAGCCCAAAAATGTTTTAATGATAGATTTGTTCATTACAAACATGTAGCTTTTCAGTTCACAAGATGTTAATTGAGGAATTGGAGTCGAGTGGATTACGTGTGGATTATTGTGATGTTTTTATCAGCTGTTTGGACTCTCATTCTGACAGCATCCATTCGCTGGAGAGGATCCATTGATGAGCAAGTGATGCAATGCTAAATTTCTCCAAATCTGTTCTGATGAATAAATTTACTTACATCCTGGATTGTCTGAGGGTGAGTGAATTTTCAGCCACTTTTAATT
>JAUZSZ010000112.1:18181793-18197768 GCA_034780575.1 Labeobarbus marequensis | reverse complement strand
GCGGAAAAAGTCTCAAATGCTGAAGAGATGTGGAGGCCTATAAAAACCCATCTCCAGTTTTATCAGACTAGAGAGATAAATGAAAAAGGATAGGGATGATTCACAAGAGGTTAAAGTCATGCTCTTGAGGGGCACTGATCAAAGACGCTCTACTGCATTGTAATTCTCTGCACATGCAGCGTCTGCGCCCCATTAGTTCAGCTAATCGTAATTAACTAGAGGTTGACATTTTGATACTTGCCTATCAAAAAGTCACTTCCAAAGATTTAGCAAAGTAATGAACAGCACGTTGCTATTTGGTGTACTACGTAGTTTCTAGGGGTTTTTTGGTAGTTGTTGATAGGCCCAAGGTTAGGTTTGGGGATGGTTACTAATGAGCAATTCAGAAATTAATTGAAAATGATTAAATAATGTAAAAACAAACAAAAAAAAAAACGTTTCACTTAAATTTTTATGGTTCTTCTGTAATTCTGTGGTGCTAATTATTATTATTGTAGCATCAATATTTTGGTAAATATTTAGGTCAGGTAAATTTTAGAACTTCTATAATTAGGAAACCCTGGTTTAGTACAGATAGGTTTTTTTTTTACTAATTTCACATGTTTTTTTAAAAGATATTTTGCTTTTGCAAGGATGGGAACATTATAGAAGTTTCTGTAACATTCTGAAATACTCTAGTGCTTTCTGGAACATTCCTAAATATTGTGGGACTAGTCATAAAAGACAAAAATCATCCAACGTACATTTCTGAAGATTGGACAGATAATTCACAGTTTATTTTAAGGTCCAATTCTCACTATTAACAAACCATTAACTGTGACTTTTGCCTCAATAAACTCCTAATTTGCTGCTTATTAATAGTAACGTAATTGTTAAGTTTAGGTATTGGGTAGGATCAGGGATGTAGAATATGTTCATGCAGAACATGTGCTTTATAATACTAATAAACAGCCAATATGTTAATAACAGGCATGCTAATAAACAACTAGTTAATAGTGAGAATTGGTCCCTATCCTAAAGTGTTACTGTAATTTTTATGCATGAGTAACAACAGTTTCTATAAGTTAACATTTTTTATCACGAGTAAATGACACAAAAAATAATGTGATTTCTTGCATTCAGCATGTCAAATTTCATAAAGAAACATTAAAAATAAAAACCAAAACAAGACTTTTATAAAAATGTGTTTTTTATTCCAAATCCGTTATTGAATTTGAATTCAATTTCAATTTCAAATGAGGTTGCAAAAAGGAAACAGAGTTGCATTTGAATTTATATTTGAATTTAAATTCTCAGAATTTCATATTACCCTAATATGTATTGTTAAAAGAGAATTTAATCATTTTTAAGAATTTTTAGAATGAAAGTTGGTCTATTTTTAAGCTTTGAAGTTTGAAGGTTTTATAGGACTTACAGACAAACAGATTTGATGAACACCACTTCATTGCCCAGAATGTATTACCTGTGTTGCATTTCTTTGAATTGCAGTTTAGCAATTTCCACTTCCTGCCATTCCAATTTCAGTTCAACTTCCTGTGTGTTAAGGCCAATTCAATTCAAGCACAGTTTGAGGTATGAATCATGTCAATAGCACGCATTACACACCAAAGTTTAGCAATAAGATATCCGGGTTTGTTCTAAGTTACAGTGATGCTTGCCTAAGAAAGCACCACTAATTAGAGGACTGATTGGATCAAATCATGTGGACGCAGCACAACGCCACCAGCAGGAAACTCAAAAAAAATAAAAGCGAGAATCCTTCCTTTCTGACCATCTAACCTTCTCCAATATCAACAGTTGCTATTCTGAATGTGTTTGTGCAGCTCTGGTGCTAAACCACAACCGACCACCCCACATCCCACCTCAGTGTTCCAATAGAAACCTTCTTCATTGATTGAAAAAGCCATTTTTAGTGCCGGGTCAGAGAGAGACAACTGCTCTGGTGTCCCGGACTAACCTCACTCTCAGCTCACCCTACCTAACCGATTGGAGCGGGACCGCTGTAACAACCGAATCATCAACAACAATCGGGTTCCCTTCCAAACACGTCCAATAGCGTGTGGAGATCAGCTCGGGGCTTGCCTGATCTGAAGTCTCAGGGCCTCAAGGCCGGATCGTGACGTGCCTGTGGGGGAAGGTGGTGGTTGATGGTCTTGGCTGAAGGAAGAAGCTATCGCCGCTTCCAGACGAGGCCCACGATGCAGCCGCATCAGGGTGCTTCGAACGGGTGAGCACAAGCCACAATGTGGGCTCGCGGCAATGTGACCCCACGGAGGATGCTGGGGCCCTGGAGTCAAAAGCGAGCTCTCTTTGACAGCAACACGTACTTGTGCGCACGCACACACCGACGCACCAGTCGCAGGGTACCACAGGTCGAGGTCCAATAGCACATCAATCCTGCTGTCAGAAAAAGAGCATATGAACTCGAACGAAAACAAAGAACACATGACACAGAACAAGGAAAATGTGAAAACGGAGAATGAATGATCGAAAGAACAAACCGACGGCCAGGAAAAACACCGAAAACCACAACAAAGGGAGGGCCGCTGTGGCATTGTTGTCCAGAGGTCTACGGCAAAGAGGAAAAACAGCCCCTCCATAAAAAGTGGGACTTTTTGCGCTGAGATTCTCACAGACATTAACTGCTAACTCTGGCTTTCTATTCGAACCCTCACTCTGGAAGGGCGGGAGCGGCCACCACAGACCACCATCCTGTCAAATTGGGGCAAAAATAGTCAATATGATGAAAGTTACATCAGCCTGGATGAGTTAGTTTGTATTTGCAAATCGGCCGATACCTGGATACCGACGCCGACGCTTCTGCTTCAATATCGCGGAGCCATAAATTCAAAAATAGTTCCTGCGGTTGCACTGAACAACTGTGTCCTATTTCATCGTTCAATTATTCTCTCCTTTTCTCTTTTCCCAAAATCCAAAGCTCACAATGAGAGGAGGACACGAGGTCAGGATGTGCGTGAATGCGGTCTGGATGAGGGAAACATGAGATCGCTCTTTACCTGAGAAGAATCCCAGCAATTCTCAAATGAGGAACCAGAGCTGACATCCAAACTTATATAATCAGAAGACGGATCGCTCTGAGGAGACACATTTCTAGGCAGAACAAAAGGAAAACCTTTAAACGCTGCACAAAAGATTGAGCTTTTGTGAATAACTCATGGTTTTGGGGGGACTTTGACCCTCTTAAAATGTTGATGGGCCTCATTATGGGTAAAGTTTCAATGTTAAGATTATAACAGCCACTGCTCTAGCCACTGATTTCAGTGGTTTTGTGTGTAAAACCCTTGGTTGAAATCCATTACAAGGCACAAGGATTCATCCTGCATTTCATTTAGGCAACATCATATGAGTAAAGAAACGGACTCAAGAACTGTACATAACTGAGTAAAGTAAATAAATGTCATGTGGACTTTACCTTGATCTGTTGAGAACTCTCGTTCATGTTATCCTCTCGCTTACGAGCCTCTTCCATCAACTGAGCGTTCTTGTTCTTCTCCACCTGCTCTTTGTGCTTCAGGTTGGCAACTTTCTTGGTTTGGTCTTTCATTTGCCTGCAAGGACACACCGACAGATTTCAGTCAGACATTTACTGATGGACACTGAGGATACAGGACACAGGAAACATGAGGAGAGCGGAACGTGTGTCTGACAATTAATGGTATAGCAACTTGTTAGGAAATAGCATTGCAAAAAGGTCAGCAGAACACACATTATGAAATAAAGCATAATGTTTCAAAATACTATTTTTAAAAACAAAATATGCATTATTGTATTCAGAATAACAAAAATTCAATAAAAGGATCAAACAAAGATCAAATAAAAATGTTATAATGTCACATGCCTATTGTAGATTTAAAGTGATTTTAATCTGAAATTCTGTGATATTTTAATATATATAATAAGCTATGTATTGCATTAGGAATGGGTCAAAATAAAACAAAATTAAATTAAAAAAATTAAATACATACTAAAAACATGTACTAAAGCTCAAATAAATATATTACAGTTATTAAGTTAACTGTGTACCTTTTTAAACAAAATAAATAAAAAAAATATGAAAAAAAAATGTATTACTATACCATATACAAAATATCCCCCCCCCACAATTTCTACATTTTTTTTATCCAACCTGATGCTGTACTGATACTGTCCTGGTGATTTTAATCTAAAAATCAGAAATATTTTACAATATAATAAGTGTTGTATACACTGTTAAAAATAAACGTGCGTCACGATGCCATAGAAGAACCTTTTTGTCTAAATGGTTCCATAAAGAACCTTTAACATCTGAAGAACCTTTCGGTTTCACAAAAGGTTCTTTGTGGCAAGAAGGTTCTTCAGATTATAAAAAGGTAAGAACGAGATGGTTCTTTAAAGAACCCTTGACTGAATGGTTCTTTGTGGAACCAAAAATGGTTCTTCTATGGCATCACTGTGAAGAACCTTTTAAGAGCATATAATTAGGAATGGGTCAAAACAAAACAAATTATAATAAAATGGCATTATGTCTGACTGATGAAATCAGTTCACAGTCTGACTGTACATATTTAAATTTGAATTTATATAAATTTGAAAATCCAACTATATTTTAATATATTTGAATTAGTTACATATTGTATATTAAAAAGATAAAATGAAATACCAACTAATATTATCAGGCCACAAGTAGAATCAAAGACCTCTTCCTCAAAGAGTTTTATCGTCTTTTGTACACATACAAGCAGTCAAGTACAAACAGAAGGGTCAATGAGAAGAGCCAAAAGCGTTCTAGCTTATTATAAATGACAACAAAAAGGGAGCAGGACTGATCTCCACAGATCAAGCTGTGCTGCAAATGAAAGGCAGTATGTTTGTGTTTGAGCTCTGGGATTTTTCTCATTATCCTTTTCCCTCCTTCATTTGCTGTGGCATGGAAACCCGTAGGAACACAAAGCTCTACCAAAAAGGAAGGAATAAATAAATTAAAAGAGCATTCAAGCCGTTTTCATTTCTGAGAAGTGTCGCACCAACAGGCCTAGATGCTGCGGTCGCTCAGCCTCAACGAGCGTCAGAGCGCGAGAGTTTTCCTGTTTACGTGGCCGCCATTGGTGTATTGCGCACTGGCAGCGTGGCGACTGGGATCGGTTACTGTTAACCATCTTGACTTGATCAAAAAGGGAAAATCTGCGCCTCTGCCCTGCAGAACAGATGTACCTCTGACTATGCCAACACCAATGTCTTTAAATGAGTAATAACACAGCGTTGTGGAAAGACCTCCCTCGGCCCCCCCTTGACACCACAAAGCATTGCAAAGATACACAATACTGGAAGGTAATTGAAGAGTTATTATGGGGGCTTATGGAATATGACAAGCCACGTCTACGTGTGCCAGGAAAGCGGCACCAAGGTGCTCCACCAAGGTGCTTCGATTGATGCTTTGGAACTTTCAGAGTGTGTTCGCTGAAGCAAGGTGACGTTGAACAAGGCTTGGAGAAAGCAGGCCAAGCCGCTGCGCCACTAGAACCTGATCGTTCTTCTGGATGAGCTGTCCTGAGCACAGTGGAGTCTCTGTGTGGAAGTACCAGAGGAAAGCCACAGTCTTCTGGCTCCCGTTGCAGATAAAAGTACAACTTTGCAAACAACGGCCATACAAATGTTTGGAGATCAGGTTAGCCTGGTGACATACTGCTAGTAAAGGAGCAACTGGTTTGAGCGATTATCTGTCTTTTCAGAAGGTTCCCAAGGTTTTCTTTTCTTTTCTCTTGGACATGAGGATCACGAGACGTGTTGACAGAGTGTAGGCGACGAAGAGGCGAAGCCTACTACTATTTCATCCACTGTTGTATCCAATATTTGTTAGAATCATACATTTCAGCAAACGCAAACAGAAATCGGGTCTTGAGGCTAACAAAAACACAATAGGTCCTTGATCCAGTTGCACTGTTAGGGTGTAAATAACTAAAAACAGCATGCTACTAACTTGACCACAGCACATCAGCTGTTTCAAAACAGTGCGGATTTACCAATAAGCGGCGGTGTAGCATGACAAATGGCTCCATCACTGTATTTTTCATCAGCAGACTGAACTTTGTCCTCTCTCTCGAATGTTGCATTGGGAAATCGGATTTAATTGGTGAATCCGTTCATTCACATGGTTCATGTAAATAAACGATTCACTGATTAAATAAACGATTCACTGATTTATTTAAACTATTTGCTGATTTAAACAAACAATTCACTGATTCATTTAAATGATTCACCAATTCATTTAAAACCGAAATATTTATTTAAACAATGTTTTCGTCTCTGTTATATAAACGCATTTTCTAGTTTTATTAGTTAGTTCTGGAAACGAATGAGAAAGTTTTCTCAAAAAGCTATTTTTAGTTAACTAGCACTACTATTACTATAAGTGTAGCTTGGCTGTAGTTTAACTATTTTATGAGCATCTTAACAAGATGCAGTTCCAAAGTAGTTTCCTCAACACTGCTAATTTGATGCTATTAAAAAAAATCTAATAAAAGCGCCGCAAATAAATTTCATGTCCATTCTGGAAACAACAGGCAAATTGCGCTGTGCTGTCAAAAAACCATCTTGAAGATAACATGACCATATAACAAAGCAAAAACAAAGACTTTGTGTGTGTGCTCCAGGGAGTTTGTGTAACAGGTCATAAATATACTGGAATGTTCCTATTTGGTGTTTCCAGAAGAGGCCAAGCCATCTGCTTGGCTCCGCTACACTTGCAATAAGCAGCTGACTGTTTTTATGCATTGCGCGCCAGCCTTTATTCAGGGTTTTGATTATATGTTTTTATGTCTCCATTTGAGTTCTGATGTGATGGGATAGGTAACCCCATTTCGCAGAGTTCATGGAGGAAACACTTCTACAACAATAAAGAAGAACGGCAACATCTAATTCAGATGTAATTCGCCAGTCGTTCTGGAATTTTTGATATGCTGTGATAAAAGTGTACGATGGCGCAGGTACAGGGTATAACAAAAGCGATTCGTAAACCTTGTTGACAGAGAGGCTTTGTTAGGCGGATATTACTAGTATGCATGCCAATATTTTCAGTGAGCTCCACTATGGTCCACTAAGTGATGGTGAAACTCTAATCTAGCCCATCCTGTCAGTTTAAGTCAAATACTGATTTCAAAGATTCCTTAAATGGACCCAAAATATAGCTCTGCTTTACGTTTATTTACGAAACAATGAACCACACAATGAACGCCCAAATGCATTTATATGAAAAGGAATATTCAGAAGATGAAATCATGTAACCTAATCAACTAGATATTTCTAAAATCTAAAAATTTTAGTGTCTGTATTAATTTGAATTTGGAGTCATTAGAGATATCTAAAAAATTCTGAAACCTGTGAAAATATATATTTATATTATTTAATTTTTTTTATTTAAAAATTTACATAAAGTGTGTAAAAAATTTTTTATTTAACTCTTATATTAAAAGTTTGGTGTCAGTTATTTATTTATTTATTGGAAAGATATTCATAATGACAAAACATTTCTGTCAAATAAATGCTGTTCTTTTGAACTTTCTATTCATAAAAAAACGCTGATAAACAGAAAAATATTAAGCAGCAACTGTTTTCAACATTGATAATAAGAAGTAAAGTTTCTTGAGCATTAAATCACCATATCAGAATGATTTCTGAAGGATCATGTGACACTGAAGACTGGAGTAATGATGCTGAAAATTCAGCTTTGCCATCACAAGAAT
Organism: Labeobarbus marequensis; assembly: GCA_034780575.1. Classification (NCBI taxonomy): domain Eukaryota; kingdom Metazoa; phylum Chordata; class Actinopteri; order Cypriniformes; family Cyprinidae; genus Labeobarbus; species Labeobarbus marequensis. Next base: position 18,190,029 of record JAUZSZ010000112.1, on the reverse strand, counting down.
AAATCATATTTTAAAATATATTAAAAAAGAAAACTAATAAAAATATTTAGTAATATTGATCATTGGTAAGTACAAGAGACTTTGGAAAAACACTGAAAAATCCCACCCAAAAGTTTGGAATAATAATGTAAATACAGTAGAATTAGCTGTACATTTTTCACTCTTTATAAACAACCATCATGTTTGCTGCTTTTTCTCTTGCACCCCAGTGTGAAGAGTGTCTGTACTGGCAGCATGGAACCTGTATGGGCCTCCTGGAAGAGAATGTTCCAGAACGATATGCTTGCTTCATTTGCCGGGATTCTCCAGGTTTGGAAGTGATGCATGTTTTAGTGTTAATTTCTGAACATAACCCTAATGTAGACCTCAGGATGAGTAGCACTTTGAGTATATGACTTAGCCTTTTATCAATTCCCATTTTCATGCTGGGAAATCAACATTATTTTCAGTTTAATTTCAGCTTACAGGTGTATTTTTTGTGTGTATCCAGGGCAGATCAGAGGTCAGAGACAGAGCCTGCAGTACTGGTATGACAGGGACTGGTTTAGCACTGGCCATATGTACGGCCTCTCTTTCCTGGAGAACTACTCCCATCAGAACAGCAAGAAGATTGCAGCCACTCATAAGCTGTTAGGGGATGTTCAGCATGTGGTGGAAGTCCTCAATGGCTTGCAGCTCAAAATCAGCATCCTACAGTGAGTGATCCTGCTTTATCTCTGTTTGAACCCATTAGGCAAATGTTATTTGAAAGGCCTCATGAAAAAGGTGTTATACCAATTTACTACAGGAGCCAAAGTCACCCAGACCTCAAGTTGTGGCAGCAGCCATGGAAGTTGACTGAGAAATCCAGGATGAAATGCACAGCTCTTCCAGACACAAAAACAGTTTCTGCATCAGCATCCTTAGAAACCATTCAATGTAAAGAGCCCTTGACTTCATCCTTCCAGGACTACATTAACAGTGAGCATTGCTACCAAAAGCCACAAACACTGTACCAGGTATTGGAGCCGAGGCTTGTGCTCAAGACACGGGTTGAGTCGGTGCTGGAAGACCAATTGCAGAACATTGAGACAGTGCTGAAGAATGAACCGCACTATAATGGAGAGAGCCAACCAGCACTACTGAAGACATCTAGTACTCAGCTTTTCAACCACAGCAAGGTAAGAGTCACATCAAATGAGGTTAGTATTATGTTATTATCACTGACCAATACTGTGAAATATAATTATCATGGTAAAATCAAAAGGACAAATATGACATTTTTTTCTTTGTAACGAGAGTGAATGGGGATATGTGTTGTTTTTAAGCTCTAAAATGACAAAAATTCACAATAAAAGTATCATAAAATTGGTCCATCAAAATTTAAAATCTAGAGTTTTGTGTGATGACCAGACTTTAATGATTTACTAATTTTGTACTTTAAGTATACGTTAAAATGTGTCTGTTCAAAAGGTTGGGGTCTAGATTTTTTAAAGATATTAATAATTTTATTCAGCAATAACATGTTAAATTGATCAAAAGTGACAGTATAGACATTCATAATGTTAAGAAGATTTCTGTTACAAATAAATGCTGTTTTTTAACTATCATTCATCCAAGAATCCTAAAACAAAAAAGTATCACGGTTTCCACAATAGTAAGCAGCAAAACTGTTTTGAACATTGATAATAAGAAATGTTTCTTGAGCACCAAATTAGTAGTATAGTTTGACTGTTTTATGTTCTGGTGACTCTGAATGTTACTTTATTACATGTAGGATGTTGGAGAGAAGTGTGAGGCAGGTGCTGATGGAGGCGGGGTTAAGGGCGGAGCTCAGCAGCAGCAGTGGAGGATCAACCTTCTGGAGCATATCGAGACTGTACAAGAAGAGGTTACTCACAGGATGGACTTCATCGAAAGGGAGCTTGATGGTGTGCCAGATGGTTTCAGAGTGCTGGATTTATGTTTTGCTATTTTTCATGTAGTGATTTGTAATATGGGAATGTTTCATGTATACTTTAACTATATATTGATTCCTAAACACTGTTCCCTTTTCAGTGCTTGAAAACTGGCTGGACTGCACAGGTGAGCTGGAGCCTCCAGAGCCACTGGACCGTCTGCCTGAACTCAAGCACAGTATCAAACAGCTGCTGAATGAAATGGGAAAGGTGCAGCAGATCGCTCTAACTTGTGCCACATGAGGGCGCCAGGACATATCATCACAGGACTACCTCAGCTTGATACATTCCTAAACCAGGCCATGAACCAAAGAGCCTAAAGAATAAACTGAGAACATGTGAAACTGAACACGCTGTTTGTTACAGACTCTTTGATTCGGACTGTGGATGTGGAATTAAGACTGAATGTTACAAAACTTTATCACCTCACTTATCCTTTTCACAACAAATGTGATCTACTTTTCATCCTTTCTCTTTCACCAAAAGGAAGCGTACAAAAAAATACAGTACATTACATGTACATTGCTAAAATGTTTACAAGACATGTCTTTGTCATTTAACAATGCACAGCATGCACCAATTTCTAATATTTTTTACACCAAGTCATTAGAAAAGGCAAAATGCACATACCAGAAAAAATTTTTTTTTGCAAAGAAATTTGGTTGTTCAGAGTTGTTTAAGATAAAAGCCTACCTGAATAGTCAAAAAAGGATCCATCCTGTGCTGTTTAAAAGGCTAGTAATCCTTAAAGGGGACATTGGATGCCCACTTTCCACTATTTGGTATGATTCTTTAGGTGCTTCATGAAATGTCTGAATCATACTTTGGTTAAAATTCCTCAGTGGTTGTGTAAAACGCTCTTTTTACCTGGACAAAAACAGCTCTGTTGACAAGGACCTGTTTTGATGAATGTCTCTTTAAATGATAATGAGCTACTGCTCAAAAAAGCTAAAAAAAAGTGAAATTTTCATCTGATATCCCCTTTAACCTCTGTTTAGGTTGGGTATGAAGTAAATTATACACAGTGAAACAGTTATTTGTGTTCTACATTGTATTTCAAGGAACTCATTCTTAGAATGTTTGAATATTGCATATTTATTTCTGAACAACTGTGAATATAATTACTGTAATCACTTGTAGTCTATTCCTTTAACCTTCATGCAGCAAATGTGATCAATATCAACACTTCCTTATGGATTAGTCATAAAATTGTAGATTATTTTTAAAGACTGAACCACATGACTGTTTGTCTAAAAGCAAAAACTTTTTTCATTCCAAATGCATTTCAGTATTGGAATTCTAATTACTCAATGAAATATTAAATATATGCACATTGGCTATTATCTTGATTAGCATTTAATGAATATATTAAAATGCTGTCAATACCTACACATATTAATGTCTTTCCAAAACGGTATGACTGGAAAACAGTATTCCCCCTTTATATTGCATTATGATGGAGATTGGCTTGTTCAACATATTTGAAAAAGAGACAGCTAAAATAAAAGCACGCTGTATGTATACAGTATGTGTATACGTTACCTGGTCTGGTGTGTGATTTTATCCAGGATCAGATCAGAATGAGCTTTATCTCCAAGCATGTTTACACAAGAAAAATATCTATGTGACTTGATATCATAGATAACCTCACGAGGGCGATAAATCGCGTACGAGGGGCTCTTCCAAACGCGTTGAGTGTGGGTAGACCGTAAGACCCCGCCCAGCGAGTGACATCAAAACACTGCTGGCAGAGAAACGTGCGGACGACGAGCCCTTCCAGCAGCCTCCGTTCAGTTCAACATCTTTGTGGAGGATTTTCCTTAGTCAGATTCAAATATTGTACCTCAAGACTGACTGGTGAGTTAAATACCTCATTGTAGAACTAAACTAGTACGATTTGTTCAAGGAATACGAAAACCGATGGGAATTATGTGACATAATTTAGAGTGATAGTGTTGGTTATCTTCTCTACGGCGACCAGTGTAATTACATTTAAAATGGCTCCATGTTTCTGAACTGCCAGGAGCCACAATAACGTCGATTTCCAACAAAACAGCCGCTGAGTACGGCTGGCACATTTTGATTTATATTACATCGATTTTTTTTCCTTATCTCACACATCCGACATTGAGGATGTTGGATCTTGTCGCCAAAAATAGAAACTTTATTCCTCGTTAGATGTGATGGTTTTTAATTCAGTGCATTTTTAGTCCATTCGTCGCTGCAGATGTTTCATAGTTTTCATAGGTGGTTCTTCTCATATGTTAGATGAAGAGGGACAGCTGCATCCTACATTCAGTCTCTTGAATATGATTTGTCTTTGTCTACAATATATATAGCAGTTAAAATGAAAGAAAGTGTTGCTGTTGTATTTTATCTGAATTTATGTATTGCTAAATTATTTACGTCGATCTAACTTTGATTTGTGAAAGCATCAAGACCTGTTTCTTAATTTTATCCCTATTTCTCAATAGATTAGTGATTGTAATATGACGCCTGTATATCAAAGACGTGCTGTAAGGTTACGGATTTTTGGGGTAACCTTAACAGTTAGTTTCGATCGTATATGACACAACTTCCGGCATGACACAAATGACATTGTCCTCGGTCACCTGCTCATGGGAAGGTCGCAGTGCTGAGGATGTGAACTCCATGTGCTCGCAGGTGTGCTGTTTAGCACACTCAGACAGTGCACCACATACTGTTGGCACAACAAACAAACACTAACCTGATGTTATCATCAGCACAGGGCTCCAATGAGACCCCTCACAATCTTTTCACTGAAATCTGTTTGTCGTACATACATTGACAGAGTGTTTGTTATTATAATACTGTCAAAGCTTTAACAGATCTTTTTGAGATCAGCCTGTTTATTTCAATAGGAATCCAATGAAACTTTTTCCTCATAGCACCCTGGTACACAAACAGGCATTTCACATGGGAGATTGTACATTACGTTAGATGTAATTAATGATGAGACACTGCTCGTAAACATCCAGAACTGTATATGGAAAGCTAGTTAGCCCTGTTTATGTTTTTTGTTGCTTATGGAAAGTTAACAACTGAGTTAACACCTTTCTTGTTCATTACCACCCCAAAATAATCAGTGAATCACACAGGAAATGTACCTTATGTGAATCAGAATGCTTCTTATTCTGATTTTAGACTTTAAAGTGAATGCGTTAGCTCATTTTACTGTCATTACATTTTAAAGTCTCTCTGTTTTCATTTTCCTTATTTTTTTTAAATGTTTAAATGGTGTGTTTCCTGTTGCTAAAACATGAAGTTAACAGAGCTAGAGAGAGAGTTGGTGTGTTCCTAGGTTGGCGTGTGTAGATAGATAGATGTCAGGGAATCCTGGGACTCCTGGGAGAAGCAAGCTTTAATTAAGCTATGCTTCAGTTCAATTGAGTGTGCTCACAATCTCAATAACCCTGTTTATCAGGCCTGTGGACTAGCACGAGGGCAAATGAGTATAGCCCATAGTCCTGTGTAGAGATAAGGGGAGACTCTTTGTCTCACACTCGCCATTCTAAATGTGTCATACAGCTTTTTTGAAGAATCTTTATGCAGCACATTGACATACAAGGCTCATCCAGCTTTAGAAGTCTTGGTATATTGTGGATGAGACTACAATTGTGGTCTTTTAATGGTCTCTTTTGTCCTTTTTGGGGTTGTGATTACTAAAAACTATTGATGAGCAGGTAAAAAGATTTTAAATTTAAGAAAATTGTAAAATTAGAGTGAAATATCTCTTAAAGAATCTAAGCAGTAATGTCCATCTGCAGTCCTATCATCTTCTGTAAAGCACCTGCTGCAGGTGGAGCAATATCACAGGTGTCAGGTTGTGTGATGTGGACAGATTCCAAGCTGCTCCTCCAGATTGTCTCTCACTGCATGTGCAAGACCAAAGGGACAGTCTGTAGTCCTTAATGAGCTATGTGAATGCAGATTATGATACCAGACATAATTTATCAAATAAAATTGGCTTTAATGTACTTTTTAATGTTGGGGTTTTTTTTGTAACATGAGTTTATCTAATATCTAAGATATTTTGTGAAATATATATTATTTCGTGGAAGTGCCCTTTTTAGCAAAAAAATTTGGAATATATCATGATACAGAATAATTACTATTTCCATATACCTTGGTATTTACACTACCGTTCCAAAGTTTAAGATTAATGTGTGAGATTGTTTGTAAAGAAACTGATACTTTTATATAGCAACGATATATTAAATTGATCAAAAGTGACAAAGACATCTCTAATGTTACAAAAAAAGATTCCTTTTTCATATAAATGCTGTTCTTTTGAATGCTGTTATATTCATCAGTGAATCCTGGAAGGAAAAAAAAAGTTTCATGGTTTCCACAGCAATATTAAGTGAGTAATGGCTGCTGTAAATTCAGCTTTGACTTCTAGGAGGTAAATTACATTTTTTAAATATATTAAAATAGAAAACAGTCATTTTAAATTGTAATAATTCATAATATATGTTACTGTTTTTACTGTATTTTTGATTAAAACTGTATTTTTCTTTCAAAAATTTTAAAAATCATACCAACCTGAAATATTTTAATGGTAGTGTACATAGTATTCCAAGGTCTTTTAAACAAAAACATAGTAAAACTTAGTAAAACTGGTACTGTTTGCATTAAAATGATACTGTTTTTATTTTGTAAGACTGAAGGTAGTAACTTAACCTTACAGTCTGGAGCGTTTACTGAAAAACAAGTTGTCTGCATAGTGTAATTGCTGCATAGTGAATGGCATATTTGATGTTCTGGAGCATTTGTTCCCATGAGTGTCCTTCCTTAAGTGCAGTCTAGAACAGACTGACGTTTATTTGCGAGTCTCTGATTTGATTAGTGATTCAGTGGTGGGATTTTAAAGGCTTTCGGTAGATCTATTCTATTGCATTGCTCTCTCCCTGTTTTAAGTTTTATTGTAGTCAAAAACACTGGATGACTGTTGTAAGCATGACTGTCTGAAGATTTGTGAGTTCCCTGTGACCTTAATTTGTAGATTCTGCTGTTGCTACGTTGTGCACTTGCTTTTTTTTCATTTTCAGATGTGCACATTGTTAATCAGCTCAAAATCATCTAATATCTGACCTACGAAAGCGAATCATCCCTGTGCTGGATCTTAGATCTCTTTTAATCAATTTCACCAGTTCGATCTTTGTCTTATTAGCATTTAAATGTCATTCGTTGTGGCCTGTCGCACGGGCCGTGTGAGTTTCATGTGGTTGTCCTGGACTGTGGCCAGCCCACTAAAACCTGTATCTTTGGTTTTGTGCCATGTTTTTTTTTTTTGCCTCCTACTGTTTCCTTCTCCCATTTTCACCTTGACAGCTGTGCTTCTGCCTGATGGCTCAATATCAGGCCGACCTGCTGAGATGTCTCAGTCAATTCCATCAAAATGATCATCAGATTTCAGACTGACATAGCACTTTTTCAGTTCACAGTAGAGGCTCTTGTTTATTTGCTCAGTGTGTCTTCATGCAGGTCTTGAATTTGAATCCTGTGCAGTAGTTTGCACTGGATCCCTAAGGAGTCAGGCCTCTTAAAAGCACAACATACAACAATCCTTTTGTAAGCACAACAGTACTAGTTCTGCTTTTACAACATTTTTTACATGAGAATGTGAAGGTTTAGTGTCTCTTTAGCTTTTTTACCCTAAAATCCCCATTGTGTTATTAATAATAAACAGTATAAGAGATACTGCCGTTCAAAAGTTTAGGTTCGATGACGATGATGCACCCCAAACTATCGACCCCAAACTTTTAAACAGTAGTGTATATTATCTAAACACGAATGCCTTCTAACCACCAGCCTTCAAATTAATATCTAAATGCCACTTTTCATGGCCCAATCAACTACTTATGAACAAAAGTCCTGCCCTACTTTTTTTTTTTGCTTTGTTGAATGTAGTTTCACTCAAATACAAATGCATACCTTGGTCAAGGACCTTCTTAAGGCATTTTACAAAACACTTTTTGATTATTTTGCATATTTAGAATCTAAACTAGACATTCCGTATGACTTTAGGGTTAATAGATAAATTTAAGGTAGAAGTAAAGAAAATGAAAATCTAACTTGGTTCTTAGAGCACATTCCCCGGCCCTGCTGAAGACAGGTGGGATTTCCCTTCAGACTGCTAATGCAGGTTCTCTTAAATACATTTAGCTCAGGCTCCACATGCCACATGTTTAGATTTTATTTATGGCTCTGTGAGTTGTTGCAGAAAGTCATTTACCCAGCTCACATCTTGTCCAGACAGGTGGGAAATTTATTTT
>JAUZSZ010000112.1:18120859-18135268 GCA_034780575.1 Labeobarbus marequensis | reverse complement strand
AAGTTCAGACATTTTGTACGAAATGTAGATCTTGTTTGATTTATTTATTATTCATTTATTATTTATTTGTTTTATTTTATTTATAAAAAGTTTTATTAAAAAAGATTTGGTTTTAAATGTTGCTTTAAATGTGGCTTTACTTTTATTTTATTTTTAATTTATTTTATTTTATTTATTTTTTTTACATTTTGTTTTTCGTGTGTATTCTTTATTATTTTAAATTATTAATATTTTTTGTAGTTTATTTTACATGTTTTCCAAAAGGTATGTTGTTTTTTTAGTTAAGATTGTATGTGTCTTTGCGTTGCGTTTTGGTAGGTCTAAATATTGTCAGAAATGCTTCTGTGTGCACATTTATACACTGTGTAGGCAGACACGAGGCTTATGATTATCTATTATTACGTTCTCGGTTTGGTTTCCTCTTGCATGATGCTTGTTCTTTCGTTTCGCTTGCACCCCCCGATTATACTGAAGACTGAAATAATCACATTCTCATATCTCCTTCCATTCTCACAGTACCAGCGGCTGGCATGACCCGTCTGTCTCGATCCCGATCCTCCTCGTCCAGCATCACATCCACTGATGGCTCACGCAACCGCAACCTGAACAGCCCTCTGGACGGGCCCAACTCTGGAGTCCTGGACAACCAGGCCAGGCCACAGACTATGGAGGTCTCCTGCTAAAAAGCCTGAGGCTCAGAATCTGCTGTCTGCTGTCGTTTCACCCTCACCTCCTGTTATTCGTGTCATAGATTCCCACGTGTTTCTAAAGCCTTTAATAGTGAGGCAGGGGAAGGCTTGAATGAAATGTATGAAATACTGAAGGTATGCATATTGAGTATATACATGTTAATATACACTAGCCAAATTTTAAGTCATAAAAGCAGATCAAATTAAACACTAATATATATTTACACATGAAAGGTCTTCCACCAGGCTTATTTGATTTTTTTTTTTTTTCATTTTAATTTTAATTTTTATATTTGTTAGCATTACATTCCACCTCATTTTTTAAACCACTCTCACTTAAATGAAAACCACATGCATTAAAATTTTAGTTTTTGTTTTATTGTGTGACCTGTGACCTCTCCTGTGCTGTTATCTTGCTACACTGTGTGATATTGTTTAACTGTGTTTTAAATGCCTGCCGTGTTCTGTCATTGAATCCACAGAATGTAATGAATGTTTCAGAACTTACTTTTGTTGTATTTATATTAAAAACTCTGTTAGGTTATACTAAAAGCGTCAGCTATTAGGAGATAAACGCTTGTTGTGATGACTTTGGATGACTCATCAGACAAAAGAAGTGGAATATCATTCTTTATTTTCATTTTAATATTTATTTTTTTAAATACTTACATTAGGCCATCACTCTTTTAAATACACAAAACAAAAGTAGCTTAGTATGACTTAAATCGTGTTTTGCTTTTGTCCATTTACTCCCTTACCATTTTTAACAGAATTATTCTTAATCAAAACATAAATTGATGTACACATGGAATGACAGCTTTCATAGACATGAATACGAGTATGAAATAATGTCTGACAAAGTCACAGTCCACTGATTCTCAATTACTAAATAAAGTTAGATCAAGGAAAATAAAACTGTTTTTGCATTTTTTTTTTTTTTACCTTAAATACTAAACGTGTATAACTGCTTTACTTTTTGCTTTCAAAATAGTATTATTTTCAGAATCACTCAAGAAACAATTTCTCCACGGTAAAGGAGATGAAAGATCGAGTCGCAAAGTTTCCGACCACAAATGTACTTTTTTGACACTCACATCGAGCAACCCTTATCCTCCGGTTGTGGTTGGACTATTTTTAACAACCTCTTTAATGAAAGGTGCACATTCCAGTGCCAAGAAAACATTAGAATCTCGAATTTATCACACACACACAAAATTGTCTTTATAAATGATATGGCATATGCTTACCTTTCCCATGTACTGTATTTACAATCTATATCTATATCGATTCCATAAAATGTATTATTTTAACTGAAGGAACTGCATCTTGCACACTTAGTCCCTTTATAGCAGTTTAATTCTGACTGTAGAATGATTATGGATTTTAAAAAGTCTTAATAGCACAGGAAATTTCATTTGCATATTGGTTTGTCAACCACAACTCCTACTCGAGATCACACACGTCATTTCACACGAACAACAGAGGATGAAGGTCGCATTAACACCTTTGTGCATTCTCTAGTGATGGGATCTCTGTAGTGGATGCTCTTTTATATGGCCTACTGCATATTGTTGGCCAAGAAAATCAACTTATAATTTCAGCATATTTGCACACAGAGTTGAATAAACAGAGTACGGTAAGTATTTTTTATTTTTCCATGGTCTGGGTAAATGTTTAGGAGATTTCCAACAGACATTTAGTAAGATGTTTTATTTTATTTATTGATTTTAAATTTAAATAGAAGAAAGTATGAAAGTTTTATAGAAGAAATTTTAATTTTTTTATTTTACTTTCATTTTGATTTTATTTTTAATTATATTTTTCATTCTTCATTTGTATTATTTAGTTATTTTTCTGCTATGGTGTGTGGCTTTCTAGTCTTGCTTGGATAAGTGGCTTTGTTTTTTATTTATTTTATTTATTTTTTAATTTACTGTATTCTTTATTATGATTATTATTTGTGTGGGGTTTTTTTTAGCTTGTATGTAAAAGGTCAAGGTGCTTACACACACACACACACACACACACACATATATACACACACAAGCTTTTGACTATAGAGTGTTGTTTCTTTAGTTGTGTTTTCAGGTGGGCTTCTGTGCAGACACAGTTATTTTATGGTCATAAAATAAACATGGGTTGTCTAACAAGCAGACCCTGGCATCGATCTTCTGTTCACAGACTGGAAGACCCCGTCTTGATGTCTGATGAAGGTGTCTGATTATACAATTAAACTTCCATATACAAACATCTTTACTCAGCTTTTATTCTGTATTTCATAATTAATCAATAATGTTGTTAGATGACAATTAAATAACATTTACATCTAGTTTGTGTATAATTATCCCTCACCTGTGTCTGTTTTACTTTAGCATCAGGAAATCACATGCACATGGCAGTGGCCTTGTGTAACTTTCCACCCCACAGGTCTGATGAACACACTATATTTTTAGGAGACAGACTGAACATTATATCAGAGTAAGCACAGATTATTTTTAGACAAAATTATGTAAGTATTAGCTAAAGTGAATGCAGGGTTTGTAATGGGTTTGCTTCTGTCACAGAGATGATGACATGTTGATGGTTCATTCTACAACAACTGGCACAGAATTTTTCATTCCTCACACCTACGTTTCCAAAGTGCATAATCGGTCAGTCAGGTTCAAACTTTTTTTTTTGTTTACAAAGTTACAAAAGGAAATGCAAAAGGCATTTTTAGACTCATGGGAGACCTGGGTTTTAGTCTGGCCTGCATCTTCTCTCTCCTTATTTTTTCTCTGTTATTGTATCTATTAATAATAATGGTGAAAAGAGAAAAGCATATGCAGAGAGCTTGTAATGTGAAGTCACCTGATCACAATTAGAGAGTGAATTTAATCATACACCATGTGATCACTGATGATTGAAAGATTTAGGAAATTGTGTAATTATGTCCTTTAATAACTTTGCTGGGTCTTGTCTATTTGAATAAAGGTGGCTGTTTGAAAGAATCACAAGAAGAAATGCAGAACAACTTCTTATGCTGCCTCCAAACTACTCTGGATGTTTTCTAATTCGGGAAAGCCAGTCATGCCCTGGTTAGTCCGCGCTCCAAAAGTAAATTTGTTAAATGCCCTCTTTTGTATTAAAAATTCTGTCTATTTCTTAAAGTGACTGTAAGTTATAAGTTTCTTTGTTTTTAACCTTGAAATATCAGTTTCAAAATCATTCTGATGGCGCACTGACTTCTAATAGACCTTAGGTTAGAGGCTATATTGAATTTAGCAGGGATGAAAACGAGGCTTTGAGGGATAGACTTACCAACATTATTATGGCACACACTGTATAAAGGTTCTGAATCATGTACTTTTCACCAACTTTTTGTTTTATAGAGTTTTTGTATACTGCAATTTTTGTTTCCTCGTAAAAACATTTCGCCAGATAAACAATCGTGACCGTACAATCCAAACGCACTGATGCACTTGCATGACGGAACAAGCATCATGCAAGAGGAAACCAAAACGAGAATGTAATAGATAATCACAAGTTGGTCTTGTGTCTACACAGAGTAAAAATGTGCACACAGAAGCATTTCTGACTAAATTTATACATTCCTCACAGCCTCGTTTTTATTCCTGTCAAAAATTAAATATGTTTCTACCCTGACTCAATTGGCACAACATCTATTCTGAGAGAGTATGAAAAAGCGCAGCAACAAATGCAGGTGTACAGACATCCAATGTATTTACCACAGTGAATTTCATTCACTTAACTGTAGGGGGCTCCAAAATAAAGAAAACTACATACAGTTGCTTTAACTTTAACAAATGCATTGCCTTGGTTGCAGGATCCTACTCACTTTCCATGCAACAAGATAGAGACAATGTGCACAGTGTAAAGCACTACAGAATCCATCAGCTCCACAACGGCTGGTTCTACATCCACCAGAGCCACTACTTCTCCACTCTCACCCAGCTGGTGGACTATTACACACGTAAGCTCAAATGGTGCTGTAAACTCAATATTAGTCCTATTCCACCTTCAAAAGGCAGTCCATTGCATTTTATTGTGGATAAAAACAACATTTGAATGTTAAAATATATCAGAGAGAATGCTCAGTTTCGTCCATTTACAGGATCTTCTAATGATACATACTGTCAGCTGACTGAACCTTGCTTACTTCATGACTCCAACAGAGCTATAGTGCGTAGACCCTCACCAATATCTATCCAGAGCTCCAATCTTAACTGGAGAGATTTGTCCAGGTATGTTCAGTTTTTATTTGGATCACACTATCCAGTCGTCTAATAGAATTTAGTAGGATGCTTGTTTTAGTTGTTCTGTGTTACCATAGAATTACTTTTATGTTTATTATTAGGTCGATGGTTCAAAAGCAACTAAAGGGAACCGACCAGGAGAGTCTGGTCAGCGAAGGACTAAGAGAGACTATGAAAGCATATTTTTATGTCACAGAGGAGTCAAACTGGACTGAGTGACATCCAACACAGGACAGGTTTGTGAGACACTGATGAAGTTAAGTTAAAGATGGTTTTGGTATTTGGTGGGCATTTTGACCACAATACTTGTACAGGAGCGTTCTCAGTGTCAAGCATGATTAATAATGTTTTGTTAATTATTTAATGATTGTTTTTGTGCTTTAATAAAGTTTTTTTTATGTTATAGTTATGTTTTGTGTCTGTCATGGTGGACAAGATGCATTACCTTTGGAAACTATGGAATAAATTGCTCAGTTGGTCAGTAGGATTCAACAGAAAACAAATTAACAAAAACAAAAGAAAATTTAATATAAGTATGCAACATAACATAAGTAGCCTATGTAAATAAAATAGTGGGGAATGAATTGTGTTTCGGTAATGTTTTTAAATGCTTTTATTTTACTTTTTACTTTGAATTTTTCATTTAATGTAACAATACTTTGAAATCTACAGTTTTTATAATGTATCATTTATTTAGTCAAAATCGGGCTGACCTTTTTATCCATCTGTGACAACTGCCATATTTTTGTTTTGTGATCATGATTTAAATGAGACTGGGCAATTTCAAAAATGTCCCTCTCTTTAAATCTGTAGCAAATAAGGTAGTTTTCTCTGTATTATGAAATAGTCTGTTCTTTTATTTGCAAATCAATAGTCATTTATTTTAAATACACTGTATTCAGTTTTTAGTCAATACATCATCTGTTGTCACAAATGCTAGTCCACTAGCCTCTTTCTTTTTTTAAATATGCAACATTTAACGTTAAGTTTTAACATTTAGTTTGAAAATGTGCTGTTGAAATGTTGAATGATTTAGAAGGCAGGTCATGTTGACATGTTGACTCTCTTTTCAGCTGTGTGCAACAGATGTATTTAAAATAGCCTTTTAATATATCTATTTTTAAATTTACGTTACAGTTTAATATTGTATTTTTATTCAAAAATATAATACAGATTTAGCAGTGTCTCCGATAGTAAATGTATTTGAGCTCATAGCGCATGGCGTCCTCTACTGGCCAGCTTAAACATCGTCCACACGAGGGCGCTCAACACACACCAGTGAGCGTCGAAGGCAGAACGGTTTTAACTTCCTGTTTGGAGCCGTTCAGGAAGACGAAGTAATGGCGACGCTACTGGGGCCCGAGTCCCCTTGGATGGGAGGAAAGAAACGGACTCGAAACAGAAATATTCTCACCAGAATACGACAGAGTCAGATCGCAGGACGAGGCTTCAGCAGAGGGACGCAGGTAAACGGGAGAGTTTGTGCTGCTGACACAGAAAAGCCGCTGTCGGGGATCCGCGTTTATGGTCTGAACCGTCGATCAACCTGCTTTAAGTTAAGAAACAAAATAAATCGGACGGGTGTGACGCTTAACTTTAATGTCGAAGTAGTTTAAAATCATCTTTTAATTCATGTGAAGTCAAACGCTTAATATAGTTTAAAAATAAACCACGTAAGCGGAGAATGACAACTGGCCGTTAACTAATTAGGTTGTTCTTGGCTTTAACTGTCCGATAATTATTTGGGTTAAACGAGGCTTTAAATACAGTTCAAATACAATCCAATTAAAGGCTCCGACACATGGAGTCGTATTATTATGAATGAGTAATAATCACTTATGATCACACACAGATTTATCTGTAATCATATAATGGTTATAATCGATCAGCTGCTTCAAGTAAACACTGGTTGTGTCTCACAGCCTAGTGAGCTGCCTACCTAGACAGCATTTTTGATCATTATGGGGCTTTTGAACGTCATATAGACAAAAAAAAATGCTGGCATGGTAACTTAGTTTGACAGATTTTATGTAACGTTATTGTGTACGTTTGAGATGTTAAACGTGAACGCCAGGTCGTGTTAATATAGATTTTATTATCCAGTTTTGGTCTGTCACCAGCCTAAACAGCAAATTGCACTCATTTAGTTTGAGGTTTTGGACTAGGCAGTAATATTTTGCTGGCTCAGGCCTCGAGTTTAAAGAGCTTGAATTATGTAAGATGTCCCGTTGAGTTGGACGGGATCTGAGCTTGGGAACTTAACTCAATTTATACCCCACGGGTTTCACTTTCTTTTCATACACAGAATTTGACACTTTCTACTTAAGTTCGAACCTATAACCTTTGCTGTCTAATGTTTCTAGACAGGTTTTAGGTTGATAAATGTTTCCAAATAACCTAGAAACGTCCTAATAGAGGTGTAGTCTGTTGTGAATGCAGAAACCAGACAGATTGGCCTTGTGTTGTTGTACATTTATTTTTGAATTCGCCTATTACTATTTCCTGACTACCTTTTCATGTATTTTGAATAAATAAAAAGGTAGATGACCTGCTTTAAAGGTGGCTTGTTATATAATTTGTAGTTCATAGATTAATCATAGTTATTTGACTTGTAATAATATCTCAACACTTTGTGGAAAGTACCATGGGAGAAAGCTGAGAATAGGCAACCTGTAATTCTGATGTAATAAACGTTAAATTCTTATTTAACTAAATGCACATGTAACCTGTGTGTCAGGATGTATAGTACTTTGGAGTCATATGAACATATAAAGCGTTCACAAAATTAAATGCAAAGGCTATAATTTGTATTTACATGTCTTTTGCATTTGAATGACAGTGCTGTGTGTGTGTAAAGGGTGTGTGTGTGTTTGCAGCCTCCAAAGTAATGCACATGTAAATTTATTGTAATAGCATTTTATTATTGCCATTAGTTGTCAAACATGCAAATGCATTTTATTACTGGGTTTGCAAGACAGCATATTTAGTTTTAGTATGTTATGTTAAATCTGAAATATAGCAATACTGATAATTAATGACTTTATTGTCATTTTTGGTTATGTATGTATGAATGTGTGTATAAAAATGGATATATATTTTGAGATTCACAACATTGTTAAAGCAGCTGTGATGTAGAATTTTTTTTATAGCATTTCAGAACAAAAACCTGAAGTCTAGCACTTTTCAAATTTCTTTAAGGAAAAGCAAATCTAGTTAGCATTTTTTCTTTGTTTCCAGCTCCCAGAAGCTCTTCTTCAGGAGAGAAATAAGAGGGCGAAATGGCACGGGATTCCAGTCTTACTCCAAGAGCTGTATGAGAGCAGCCACCTAAACAGTGACTTCACCCGGACACACACTGTTCTGAAGGTGAGATCTCTTTCTTCGTTTCTTTCACTTTGGTATATTTACTGATATCTTACAAATAGGTTTATAGTGATTTGATAACTCTATTTCATTATTTGCTTAATTGTGGTGCTCTGATACAGGAACTGTCATCCCTGCTGTCTATGGAAGCCATGTCTTTTGTGACAGAGGACAGAAAGACGGCACAGGAGTCCACCTTTCCCAACACATACACCTTTGACCTGTTTGGCGGTGTAAATGTGAGTGTATAGCTTAATTTATTAAATGTAAAAACAGTTAAACTAATATTTACACATTGTTAAAGAAGAACTTTGGCAGATTCACAGAATCTGTTCCAAAGAATTGGAACAGCTGTTGTTCACAAAGTTTGTACCCACCCCCTTTCTTGCAGGTTTTTTTTTTTTTTTACTAAATATAAACGTTATAATTTGATTGTGTGTTATCTATCAATATGAGGGTAGTGTCTATTTGATAGTGTGCTGCAGATGTGTCACCCTAATCAGCTCAATAACATGCAGTAAATAAAAGAATCTTTTGTTTATCCAATGAATAAAAAATGGTCAGATTCATTTATTTATCAACATACATGTTAGTTGCAGCCATAGTTGTGTTCAGTATGATGACTGATTGTTTGTTGTCTTAGCTGCTGGTGGAGCTTCTGATGAGACCCTGTCTGACTACGCTACAAAAACCCAAGAGTAAGTTACCTAGAATATTTTATGGAGATTTATGAATTATATAATTATTTATTTCAGAATTTAAAAACAAAAAAATTACATTATTTTATATTTTAGTAACCATTGATATGTTTTTAAGTCTGTCATCAACAGATGTAAAAATTAATCTTGCTTAAAAATGTCTTGAACTGCTTGTAGTGAATGATGACTTGGTGAAGGACTGCCTTAGTGTGCTGTACAATTGCTGCATATGTGTATGTATTCAGCCTTCCTTCTCATTTGTGAATTAAACACAAGCATGACTAATATCCACATGATCAGTTCATAAGTTCAATAAGTTCACTTGTTTTCCTGCAGACGGAAGGTGTCACAAAAAGCTTGGCATCGAGGGATGATTTTGTGTCATTTCTCTTCACACTGATGACAAATAAGAAGACCTTTTTGCAAACAGCTACATTAATTGAGGATATTCTTGGAGTCAAAAAGGTCAGTGCTAATATTATATAGCTGCTACTACAACCTTTCCTTAATTAACTTTTGTAATTAATTTCCTTAATTACATTGTGTTATAAAGCTTTTAATACATTTTAATGCCCCTGAATTTATCATGTTGACATTATGGGCAGGCTTAAAATCCATTGTCAAGATTACGAATGTTTGTCTTATCTAACAAAAAAACCCCAAAAAACAATAATAATTAATGGCGATAATCATCTTGGATATGTAACCACTAATATCTGACGATGTTTAATGGTTCATAACAGGAAATGATTCAGCTGGAGTGGATCCCAAACTTGTCAGGACTGGTTCAGAGCTTTGATCAGCAGCAGCTCGCCAACTTCTGTCGTATCCTCTCTGTCACCATCTCTGAGCCAGATGTGGGGAACGATGACAAACACACACTCCTGGCTAAAAACGCACAGCAGAAACGCAATACCAACCCCTCACGTGCCGAGGTCAACCAGGGTAGGTGGACTACAAACTGTGACTTTACTTAGAGCTAATGCCACAAAGAACGGTAAAGTGGTGATGGAGGATTTGTGAAGAATAAGGTCATCGCTAAAGGGAAATTACAGCTTTTTGCATGCAGTATGCTGCTACTTTCCCCTGTGTGTGTATATGTAGAGTATTTCTGGCGGGAATTTATTCATGGGGTTAGGATTAATAGGGCACGAATAATGAAAACACAAATTTTTTTCCAGTTACACTTCTGAACATCCCCAGCTTCATTGAACGTCTCTGTAAGTTGGCCACACGGAAGGTGTCCGAGGCAACTGGAACATCAAACTTTCTGCAGGAACTGGAGGAATGGTACATTTGGCTTGACAACACTCTAGTGCTGGATGCACTCATGCAGATAGCAACTGATGAAGCTGAGCACAGCAGCACAGGTACGACCGCTACATCACTCTGGAAATGAATGTCACAAAGTCAAGTGTGCACTAGCAGCAACAATGGAAATAAAAATTGGATGAGAAATTAAATGTTAATTGAGAAGTTTAGTGATTGGTTAGGATTATGCAATATATAATTTGTTCATTTCTTTCTGTTGTAAAATTCCACCAAACATTTTTTGCAGTTTTACCACTTGTATATACTACAAGATGTTCAATTTTTTTTAAAGAGTTCTTTTATAAAGGCTGCATTTATTTGATCAAATATGCAGTAAAAATTGCAATATTGTGAAATATTAAAATAAATGTTTTTTATTTGAATACAAATTTGGAATGTAATTTATTTCTGTCTTTGGCAAAGCTACATTTTCAGCAGCCATTACTCCAGTCTTCAGTTTCACATGATCCTTGAGAAATTATTCCATGAGGATTTATTGCATAAGAAACATTTTTATTATTATCAGTGATGAAACCAGTTGTGCAGCTTAATTTCTTTTCTTTTTTTCTGGAAATGTTAATATATTTTTATAGGATTATTTAATGAGTAGAATGATCTAAACAACAGCATTTATTTGAAACCAATTTTTGGCAACATTTTATAGTCAATTTTGATTAATTTAATCAAGTGTCCTTTCTGAATAAAATTAATTTCTTTATTATTATTTCTTCCTCACAGAATCGTCTGATGAGAGTACATTGGTCACCATCCCTCAGAGGCACCGTTTGCCACAGTCTATGAAGATCGTTCATGAGATCATGTATAAGGTGGAAGTGCTTTACGTGCTTTGTGTCCTTCTCATGGGCCGACAGCGGAACCAGGTAAGAGCCGTTCTTATCAGTAAAGGATCTGCTTAGTACTGATTGTTTTAATTCCCATCCTTATTTGTTGTAATCTGTTAGGTGCATAAAATGTTGGCAGAGTTTCGTTTGATTCCTGGACTCAATAACCTTTTCGACAAGCTCATCTGGAGGAAATACACCACCCCGAATCACGTGGTTCATGGACAGAATGAAAACTGTGATTGCAGCCCGGTGAGCTGTGGGATAATGTATTCACTCATTCACTGTGTTCTATATTTCCTATAATTCTCATTGATCATGTTGTGCTATTGTTTATTTCACAGGAAATCTCATTTAAAATCCAGTTCTTGAGGCTTCTGCAGAGCTTTAGTGACCACCATGAGTAAGTTAGATTGTCAAATTTCAGTGGCATGCCACATACCTGTAGGTTGACAGAACAACACATTTATTCATTTATTCTTTTGTCCTCAGGAATAAGTACCTACTTTTGAATGCTCAGGAGCTGAATGAGTTGAGTGCCATCTCCCTAAATGCAAACCTCCCTGAGGTGGAGGCTCTAGTAAACACCGACAGGTAGTATTTAGAAAGAAATGATAATTTACATGCTAATATGCATCATTTCTCTACGATATTACAGTCTGTCTGCTGTGTGGTGTCTTTTAGGAGTTTAGTTTGTGATGGTAAAAAAGGGCTTCTTACGCGGCTCCTCACCGTTATGAAAAGAGAACCGCCAGACTCTTCCTTCAGGTGAGACACTGGGTTCTTAATAATTTGGTTAAATGTGTTTTGAAATACCACATAAGTCAGGGTGAAATATGTTCCCTCTGAAGGTTCTGGCAGGCCAGAGCTGTTGAGAGCTTCCTCAGAGGGGCCACCTCGTATGCAGACCAGATGTTTCTGCTGAAAAGAGGCTTGCTGGAGGTAAAAATGTTAATACATGCTTGCGTGTATTATTGGTCAAAAGGTTTTACTTGAGTAGTGGAATTCTCTGTCCCTGTAGAGTGTCTGCATCGTCTAATTCTGTCTTTGATTTGTAGCACATCCTCTTCTGCATCATTGACAGCGGCTGCAAGTCCAGAGATGTCCTGCAAAGCTACTTTGATTTGCTTGGGGAGCTTATGAAGTTCAACATTGATGCCTTCAAAAAATTCAACAAATATGTCAACACAGAAGAAAAGGTATTGGCAACAGCAAAAAGAGGGTCACACGTGATTTACGATTTATTGTAGAGGCTGTAGTAATAGAGAAATAAAATCTGTTGATAAACAACCTGTGCTTGACTTTGGTTACGCAATGTGTCTCCTTCAGTTCCAGGTGTTCCTCACACAGATCAACAGCTCTCTGGTGGACTCCAACATGCTTGTGCGATGTATCGTCCTCTCACTAGATCGCTTTGAGAGCCAGACAGAAGATGTGAAAGGTTAATTCAGCTATTGTACTCCTGGATTGTTAGCGTACATCTAAAATCTTTTTTTTTTTTTAATGAATAGTTTTAGTCACCAACAACACATTGAATTGATCAAAAGTAAAAAAAACAAAAAAAAAACCCAGCAAAAATTTAACTTTCAAATAAATGCTGTTATTTTGAATTTTCTATTCATCAAAGAATCGTGAATAAATAAATCCTCTATATTTTTCCATAAAAATATTAAGCAGCACAAATTAATATATTAGAATAAGTTCTGAAGGATCATGTTACACTTCAGCTTTGCTATCAGGAATAAATTACATTTTCAAAAAACATAATATTAGCGGTTAGTGAATTTTCAAATAAATTCAACCTTAGAGACCTCTTTAAACAATATTACCAATGTACCTGAGCCCATTTGATCCGTAGTCTGTTTGTATTTGTGAATAATATTAAAAAGGCAGGTATATCAATAATGTTTATTGCAAGAAGTAAAATGCTGTAAAAATCTGGTTGCTACCCAAAACACACAGCTGACACCAAGGAAAATTATAATTATTTATATAAAACTAAAATAACAAGACATAGTAATAACCAGCAGTATATATCTCCATACTGGTTTTACTAAAACATTATTTCATGTAAAATTCCAAATTTTTAACACACTCGTTTAAATGGACTTCAGTTCAATTCTCCTCAGTTTCAGTGAATCTGATTCTGATTCACAAAGCAAATTGAACTTGCCAGGTCAAATACAGTTTTTACAGCTTAAAGATCTGAGATCAAACAGCTGTTTTCACTTTCTCGTATTCACTAGTCTGATTTAGGCTAATGAAAAGTCTTCAGGGAATTTAATAGTCAAGTTTAAAATGCATTAAATTCATCACAATATTTTTACTGCCAGTCACTTTACATGTGTATTTAACGTTTTGTCCTGTGTTAATTGTTAGTATAAAAATGTTGATGTCTCTAAGAAAAATCTGATGATTTAAATAGAAGATGTAATTAGTTTCTCAGGTAACTTGGAGTTTCATAAACAATCTGATCACTTTCATAGAGCTTGTAAATTACTTAATCATATGAGAAGTCGGTTCAGAGCATTAGACATAGATTTCTGAAAAACATTTAGTCCGATCTCTTTTTAAAATTGCAGTGTCTATTTCAGTCTGTGTTTGTGCCTCTGCAGTGGTTGAAGTGCTCTCTGAGTGCTGTCTGCTGTCCTACATGGCTCGAGTGGAGAACAGACTGTCCTTCCTTTTTAGGCTGGTTAACATCATCAACGTGCAAACCCTCACACAGGTAAGACTATAGTACAGATCTCCTCTCCCTGTTTGTCTCATTTAAATTCTCCATGATAATTATTCTTGTGTTTTTCTCCTTTGTTTTTCTGGTTGCTTTCCCAGGAGAATGTGAGTTGTCTTAACACCAGCCTGGTGATTCTGATGTTGGCCCGGAGGAGAGGCAAGCTCCCGTTTTACCTGAACGCCCTGCGGGAGAAGGAATACGCAGAGAAATATCCCGGCTGCCTACTCAACAACTTCCACAACTTGCTGCGCTTTTGGCAGCACCACTACCTCAACAAGGACAAGGACAGCACCTGCCTGGAGAATGTGAGTTGTTTTTTTGTTTTTGTTTTTTACATTTTATATTCAACTGTGTAGAAACCTTCCTTTAAGACGGAAGTTCCAAAAAAACTGTGTGTGTGTATCTACATGTGTGTGTATTTATATGTATGTGTGTGTATATATATATATATATATATACACACACATACATACATATAAATACACACACGTGTGTATGTATGTGTATGTATGTATA
>JAUZSZ010000112.1:18090140-18101539 GCA_034780575.1 Labeobarbus marequensis | reverse complement strand
ACTCTTTCACAGATTGGAGAGCCTCTGCCCATCTTTACTTCTGAGAGACTCTGCCTCTCTAAGACATCCCTTTTATACCTAATCATGTTACAGACCTGATGTCAATTAACTTAATTAGTTGCTAGATGTTGTCCTAGCTGAATCTTTTCAAAATGTCTTGGTTTTTCAGCCCTTTGTCGCCCCCGTGCCAACTTTTTTGAGACCTATAGTAGGCATCAAATTTGAAATGAGCTCATTTAGTGGATAAAAGTGTAAAATTTCTCGGTTTAAACATTTCTTATGTTCTATTGTGAATAAAATATTGGCTCATGTGATTTGAAAGTCTTTTAGTTTTAATTTTATTAAAATTTTAAAAACGTCCCAACATTTCCGGAATTCGGGTTGTAATTCATTGTGCATTTTTTTATGTTCTCAAGAGTACACAAGATGTCAATAGTAGCTCTTTTTACCGTTGTTTGAAATCAGCATAAAGAATTCTGTTAGGAAATCCCTTCCTGCAAATGCGAATGCCCTCCAGGACTCCGTTACAGCGCAACTGGTGCAGCACCAGGTAAGCATCCATGATACCTGCAAAAAGATGAAAATGTTAGACATTTGCACTGAGGTTTTGCAGCTTCTCTTTCAGGTTGGTTCAGTGTAAAACTAAGCTGTGAAATTGTTTGATGCTCAAAAATGGTGATTCCCATCATAATCCTGTCAGTTTGGATGTGTTGAAGCGCTCATTGGTTACAACACCTGGTGTTTTGGTTTCATTGGGGATAATGCAGCGCACAAAATGGGGCTGAGTGCTCCGCAAGTTTGTCATCAGCTTGTTGAGATTCTCCTGCAGTTGGAGAAACAGAAACGGTCATAAACTCCTATAAAAGTCCTGTTGTACAGAAGTTCTTAACCTTTTACACAGCACAAAGCAAATTCAATCAATGATAACATATGCAAAAGTGTCCTTCTCCAAAACATTGTCAGATGTGTTCTTAGACTTACCCTGAGTTGTTAACGCTCTTTGTGGAAACAGATAGAACAGGAGCCAGCACAGACTTAAAGTGATGTTCATGTGTCATTTCTCTAAACATCACTGCAAGTCTTAACTGCCTCCCTCTCAGTACTGAAGAGTTTTGATTTTCTTGTTTTAATGACCATGAATATCTGACCATCCGTTGTTACTAACTAATTTGCACCAGGTGCAGTAATGTCTGGTCATATTCCTACCTTGTGTAGCTGTGACACTGTCTGGAAGGAAGCAGCCTTTTTCCTCTTTTCCTTGCCGCTTGTTTTTGTGTCAGAGGCTACAAGGTAAAAGTTGTATTTAGGAGTATTTTTTGGTTTAGAAGAGAATTGTGGCATATTTCAGGTAGACTGTGGGGTATATTTACCTGAGCCAGAGCTAACATAATTCTCATATAGACTGCCCAGAAGCTTGTTGGCTGATTTCTGGAAACAAGCTACCACCGTTTCATTCAGAGGGTCTTTGTTTTTGTCTAACCAACCAATAATATTATATGGCACCTGAAATTCAGATAAAAAAAATAAATATCTACATTAAAATGATATAATAAATAACAATATCTACATTTTCGAGGGCACTTTCCTGCTTGCCAGAATGGAAGACCAGCTTAAACCAGCAAACTGACTGGCTAAAGTTGTTTTTCAGTACAAAAAGCAACAAGAATAATCTAAATTGCATCATAAATACTTGTAATATCAAGTGCTGGCTAAGTGACTTTTAAATTTAGTCTTATTGGAGCTCTATTATTGGTAGAAACTCACCACTCCTGCATAGTGCTCTAGCTCAAAATGAGCCTCATACTTTCTCTTCTTGTCAGGCCTTGGCTTTTGGAAATTGGCAGATTTGCCAAGGTGATTGTCAAACAGCTTTGCCTTGAAGCTGTTGTCACTAGCTTTAGGGAACATGCACTCCTCTTCAAGGATGGACATGATTCCTAAGGGCTAACAAAGAGAAAACAGCTCAGAAGGCATTTTTTGGATTGTTACTGTATTCATCTCATTGTTTTAAGTACAATAAAAAAACCTTTTCAATGAGGTCAATGCAGGCCTGGAGGTCAAGCCCAAAGTCAATAAAGGTCCACTCAATGCCCTCCCTTTTGTACTCCTCTTGTTCCAGGATAAACATGTGGTGGTTGAAAAACTGTTGCAGTTTCTCATTGGTGAAGTTGATGCAGAGCTGCTCGAAGCTGTTGAGCTGTTGAGAGAATCCACATGACAGATGCACAAGTGTGAATGCCGACGGAAATATAGATAAGTGCGGTGTGGAATTTCGAGGGTCACTCACCTCAAAGATCTCAAAACCGGCAATGTCCAGCACTCCGATAAAGAACTGGCGTGGCAGAACGGTGTAGAGCGTCCTATTTATACGCCCCACCAACCACTTGAACATGCGGTCATAAGTGGCTTTGGCCAGAGCTCCCACGGCATAGTTAACCTGGTGGAGCCACACAATGTGTGTGGAGCACATGAAGATCACAGCTGTCACTCACATGGATTGCAACAGTTGCCTGGATACCAGGCTGATTTCTCAGGCTGTTTTATTCCTTGTATCTTAGTAGATCAACAGTAAATGTCAGTGGTTTCAACATGCATTATTATTGCCATAGAAAAATAATTCTGTTTTTCTTTCCGTAGCTATAGGCATACATCCAATTAGGAAAGATTTTGGGAACACCTCTCACCTGTTCGACATTCTGTCCTTTAACCACATACTCGTTGCCCACCTTCACTCTAGGGTGCAGAAGACCCTTTATGAGGTCGGCTGAGCTAACACCCATCAGGTAGGAGGCTTTATCAGCACCTGGAAAGATTATTTCATTGATGTTTTGGGCCACCTTTAACTGTAATACTGTAATAATGACTAGATTCTAGATTTACACTCACTTTCAGTGCCATCGGCCTCTGCCTGCTCCTCCCTCTGCTTCTGTTTGAATTTCATGTTCCCGAAGTGCATGATGGCCCCTACTATTTTATAGCAGCCGTACTTTTCTTCTGGAGTGAAGCCAAGGATATCCATGGCATGCTGGATGGGCAAGAGAATAATTTTGTAGGGTTTTTTTTTCATTTGGTTTTAGAGGTGATGAGAGATTTTAAAGCTTACATCAGTAGCCATAAGCTCCTGCCCGTCATCCATATTCTCTACCGTTGTCACTCCTTGGGAGCAAAAATGGTAGTCATAGGGGTTTGAAGAGACCAGAAGCATGTCTGAAATCCACAAGTAAAGAGTAAATGTATTAATAATATGGCAATAAAATATTGTTGTATTTGTAATTTGTAATTGTAGCATTTATCTTACCAAGAAGTTCAGGCTTCTTTTGTGACATGATCTGGTAGTAGATGTGGTAACTACGCTCTCCAGGCTGCTGAAATATCACTCTGGATTTTTCCAGAAGATCTTGAGAAAAAATTTGAAAAATTACTGCACTGTCAGTTTTTACATTTTGGAATGACATGAACTGGAGGGCCATCATCATTCTTTGAATCATTTACTTACATATATCAATGTCAGCGGAAGCCAGTTTCCCCATTGGTCCAAAATGGATCCTGATGAACTTACCCTATAGAGGGATATAAGGAAATATGGCATGGTTGAATCAACAATGCTTGATAGTTTAATATTACAGCATGTTATCAGGTCTTTACTTGTGAGTAAACAGAAATTAGATGCAAAAACTACAACTTTGGTCTATGTAATGTCAAATACTCACAAAACGGGACGAGTTGTCGTTCCTCAATGTCTTGGCATTTCCAAAAGCCTCCATTGCAGGATTAGCTTCCATAATCTGGTTCTTCTAAAGTACCCTGAGAAACATCATTTTATAATTGATATAATTGTTTTTGTTGCAGTTTATGCAGTATGTCCCCACGTGTGAAGATATACTCACCCCTGTTTTAGTGGCAGGGACCTTAAAACATAAAACAACAACAAATAAAAAAAAAGATGTTTTGTAAAAGAGCACATATTTTTCACCTTCTGTTATTATATTTTATTGTTAATATTTCATTCTACATTTAACAGCCTGATTATTTAATGTGAATGCAATATAATGCAGTTTTTTTATATTATGCTAGTCAACAATCTGTCATCAAAAGACAAAATATAGATTAAAAAATAACTTGTATTATAACTGAAAATGCTAATTCATAGACAAACGTGGATTAAGAATGAAAAATGGGATCAAATTTTGTTAGCTCACATCAAATACATCAAAGTATTTAACAATCACACCCTATTATAATGAGAAAAAAATGTTTCTGTGAATAATGGGTTTAAAAATGAAGACAAAAAGCTGAAATCAAGGAAACTGAAAGAGGTTGGGTCTGCTTGAAACAGAAAAAAGGAAAGCTTAAATGTTAATCACGAATTTGATTCACAGAAAAACTTCAAGAACAAGGAAGAAAAATGCAGGAGATGATGTGCTGGGGTTAAGCTATAGAAGACACATGGAGTCAGGTTCACCCCACAAAAACATTTGGGAAAATTAACCAGAAGATATATGCAAATGGAAGGGATAGTCAAACCTCAGTCTGGATGTCCATAACAGTTAACTTTGTCACAATACATAGTAGTAATTTCACTGTAAAAATGCACCGGACACCTAGATGAGGAGCGACTTCAAACTGAAATGACAAACACTTGCCAGCATGAGAGGTAAATTAAAAAAAAAAAAAAAAAGGCTGATTGAAAAAGAAGAGGGAGATGATTTGAGGGAAACCGAGAGAGCTTGTGTCTTACTCCTTTTTTAGTCGGTGCCTCACCCAGAGCAGCTACTATGGCAAAATACTGAATTACACGTTTCGTGTTTACTGTTTTGCCAGCACCAGATTCTCCGCTATGAGTATCAAGAAATGATTGAATGATAAGACATTTGAAAAATAAAAAAGAAAGAAAAATACCACAGCAAAGAACAGTACAAAAAAACAGTGCAACAAAATGTTCTATAAAGAAACAAAAATCAAAAGTTGGACATGTAATCTGAAAAATTACATTCTCAGCAGCTGAATAGTTTTCCACACTGAAAATGTCTTGCTCTCATCACAGCAATACAGAATGTGTACAGGTATGTCAAAACTTACGTGATTAGCATGGACTGATTCTCACGATCTGTGGGGGTAAACAATAACACATTTGTTTCAGGTCATAAAGGGCCTTTCTGAAGTGTGAAATTATCCCTCCTGTAAGTTACTGTAGAGGGCAGAGATAAACAATCCTTTAATGTAATACTTACTGCGCAACATGTCATTGTAGGCATTGTCAGCGATGGAATAAATGTGAGGTGGAGCCTCGGAGCGGCGTTTGCCTTTGTAGGCAGCCACTACAGGGGCCGTGTAGACGGGAAGCCATTTATATGGGTTCACGGTCACACAGAAGAGTCCAGAATATGTCTGCCGTGAGAAGATTTGACAAGATTAATCTCAGGTATCATATCCAGTCAGGATAAATGGCACAATCTTCAAACTTTTACAAGCCTTGTTGGATATAGAGATGAAGCAGAGGGTTGTATTTTAAGACTGGCCCACAATAACAAGTACTAATGTGTATACATCATTTGATTTGTTGATTACAAAGCCAAAAAAATAATTATACAAAATCTTATATCTGTACTTTTAATTCTATTTAAAGTCAAAGTGCCGGTGATATTTCTGGCGGAATTTTGGCTTCAGTTTGGTTAAAATTGGTCAAAAAGGGTCTCTAGGGTTGAAGACCCCTACTTTAGACAACGCAAATTAATAAATAAATAAATAAAAGAAAAGTTAAGAAAAAAGGTAACTTTATTTCTCATAATATGTATTTTCTATTATAAAATGTAACTCTTTTATGAGGTGGTATTTTCACATAAATTCGTATGATTTGGTTTGTACAAAACTCTAACATTTTTAGACAAAAGCAAGAAGGTCCACTCCTAAACCTAATCGGGTGACAGCTGATAGTACTTAAAACACATTCATACAAATTAGCCATGAATTCGCCAAAATGTAAAATACTTACAAATTGCCATTCGAGTGTGCTGTTATATCTCACAATGTGACTTTTTCATTTGCTAATTTTACTTTTAAATTTATATATGAACTTTCATATTTTGTTTTCCCCATGTACACAATCTGTCTACAGGTAACTTCCCTTAGATGACTTTATGAAGTACTTTGGCAGTTGTAAAGGACATGCCTCTAGGGAATTCACTTGTATTTGTCCCTTGGCAAAGGCAAGTGTTAAATTCATTACTGTGACTGTAAAGTTCTATGAATAGTGCCGCCCCTCTAAGTTTAATGCTCCGGTCAAGTTATTTGTGGCATCAAAGATTAGTGAGAAAGGGCAGATCTTTGCTTTGAGTTGTGATGTGATGGTACCAACATAGATCATCCAACTGCTGTAGCGTCTCCGCAGATTATAGAGCACCGAGGCTTCATTCAGGTGTGTGAGCATGGCCATGTCCTCTATCATGTCAAACTTCGGAGGGTTCATCTGTTGAATGTCATCTTCCTTCACAGTGAAACACTGCAGGATTTAAGTAGGGTCAGAGCAGGGTTATAGATAACATGGGACAGGGAAAAATAATAATTTGATCCATTATTAAAGGGAATATTTGATTCTGATTGGTCAGTTGCGCACTGAGCTATCAAATATTTGTTATATTATTTTTAAATGACCGCTAAACTAGATCACCGTCGCTCATGTCAACAAACCAGCGCTACTTTCATACCACTCCGCCGTCCTTTTCGTTTTACCGCACGTAAAATAGTAAATTGCGCCATCTGGCGACTTAAACGGTTACTACTACCGCTTGTAAAGACAAATAGCCTCGGCGAAAGGTATAATGTATAAGAGTGTAAACGTGTTAAATATGTTAAACATGGTCAAAGTGAATAAATGGTTAAGCTTAGAAGAAAACCAAAACATTGTTCAGAACAAGATCGATCCGGTAAGATACAGAGTGGATGATGAAAACTTCAAATTGCAGATTATCATGATTGTTAACTCGTTTATCGTTTGAAAAGTAGGCTAGCTGCCTTGGATTGCAGATTACTACTACTACTAAGGCCTGTAATTAAATGTTACGCAGTGTTCGGTTCGTCTTTTATAATGTGTTTTTTTTTTCTTATTTAAAAAGCTTAAACTAGCCTAATCTACATGTAAAAGAGTTTAAACTCAAAAAAAAAATATTTACTGTGCGTAGCCTATACTTATGTAGCCTATTAAAGAGTCAGGGAGTCATTATCGCAAATTCCCTAATTAATTTAATTAAGCTAATTGAGATCTAAACCAGCCAGAAGCACTAGTATTAATAATGAAGCAAAGGTTAAATTCTGATGTCCTTATATTGTTTTGACGTTAAACTAAATTTCAGTTAAAAAGTCTTACCTTCCCGTCCTTGTTCTCAACGATGACTTTGTCACCATCAATCTCCCTGATTTCCACCTCAATATACGCGTCCTTTTCATCTGGTATCCAAGCGCGTTTCTTTCCTGCGCACAAGGGAGGCTATCAGTGATCAATATCCAGGCGCCAACAAAGTTTTTCGTTGGTTTGTTTGTTAGAAATCCAATTATTCAATGGCAAATTTATCTCAATGTGCCCTTTTCAACATTAACAAGTTAAGAACCTAACATGTAATTACGAAAACCCAAAAGCCGCCGCGTAAACAAGATGGCAAGTATTTCAAAGTGAATCGAAGTGTTTGTATCCGCCGTAAAACATTTGTTGAAGTCAGTTGAAAATATATCTCAAGTACCATCAAACGCCACAGTTTGCGCTGCCAGCAGCTCCAGGTCTGATTTGCGCAGAAACGGAGCAGCTTCTCCAAACTCTTTCATATCCAACAATCTCGACATGATGATAAATCCACCGCTCCCTTACTTACTGAAGGCAAAACTTTCCAGATACCTAAAAAGAATACAAATATTTTAGTTTACACCTAAAAATGAATTAATTCAAAAGTAGAAAATTAAAAAATATTATATTATGTTGACAAAAAAACAAATACAAAACACAAACTTATAGGAATAATCAAAATGACTATGTTTAAATGCAACGTAAGATATGTTATATTAACCAAAGCATTTCATTATTGACAGAAAATTAGATTTTAGTTTTAAGAGACTGTTTTGATGGCATTTTATGATTTATGTTATTATTGTAGTATTATAAACAAATGATCAAGCAAATGAAATGAGTTAAGGTGTCCAGTCATAATTTGCTAACTGACCTTAACACGGACTGAATGGGTGGAGTGGCCAAACTCCTTTTATCATCTCCTCCAAGGTCATGGTCACAGAAATTATCATGTGTCACCTCCTCCAGCGCCTATTGGTGCTTACTGTGTGCCCAAACTGACACAAAAGGGCAAGCCGCATTTTTATCTTTACCCAAACCCTAGCTTAGTTATTTTTATAGCAGCATTATATTTTGTAGGCTACGTGGCGAGCACTGATTGTGATTATGTGATTCCCCCAAAAATCTAGTTACATTTAAATTTTCATCAATCAGTATAGTTAGAACTGATTTGATGTTTAATGATAATGGTGGCATTATCAGCTCTGTGACTGCTGTAACCATAACAAATGTGCTCAATCATGCATTTAACTTAAAACCTAAGTTTTTTTTTAATGAATGCAGTAATAATTAAAAATGAACAAGTTTCTCCTTCAATTTTTCTCAGTTAATTCTTTTTTTCGGAGTTACACTTTGTTTTCAACACGACAATCATCTGAGCAGCTGTGCTCACTGTAAATTCCCCTGGTCCCTGCTTGGATAAAGGTTACAGAGATCCACTCAGCGGCAACAAGCAACACCCTTAACATTGGCTCTTTAGCATCTCTTCAATAACTCGTCAACAATTCTCTCCTCAACATACAGGACAAGTATTAGGTGAACATAATGGCCATGTGTTCGGTCTTCTCCCTTACTCTGATTGCTTGTTTGCGGAATCCTTTGTTGTAAACGCCAGCGGAGGGAAGCATTGTGTGTGTGTGGCCACAGTAAATGCAACCTTAGACGAAAGTACTGAAGGGTCTCTTGTGCTTGACATGATATGGGATGCTAAAAATACATGCCAATATAAGCCAAGATGCACTGCCCTTAATGATAATAGCAACATAATTGAGAGGGATTTTCTTTCCACCATGGAAACGAGCACAATTTTCTGACAGAGTAGTAGTAAAATAAATACAGTAACTCCAAATCTGTCTATAAATCTGTCATAAAAGTGGCATAAAGATTTTGAAAAAAAAAAAAAATAGAATATAACAAATTATAAATTATATTAAATATTATATATGAATTTTATTGTAAATTAATTTACTTGTAAAAATATTATTTAGTATGATTCAATCAACAAGGCTGCATTAAGTTAATTAGGCAAATTTTTTACACATTAGATCAGTCTGAAATATTTTGAAAAAAGTGCCTTCAGACTTACTCATATAATAATTAATTCACATATCCATGCCATTTGACTGCCAACACACATTTTTGATATACGAAACGGCAGGTGTGGTGCAGTACTTTGCAGACAAAGTGCTAAAATAACAGGCCTAAATTCAGCGTATTATGCAGGCAGCCACTGCTACTTTTCCACTATGGTGTCAGTGCAGTAATTGAGTGTGTTGGAGCGGAGCGCCTCTTTTTACACACCGGCCCCAGTGGATCTGACCTTGAGATCGGTGTCCTTGTATGTGGAAAAGGAGTAAAGAGTGTGGACCAAAAGGGGAGGGGGCTCATAATGTCCCGATATAGACGAGAATACTCC
Organism: Labeobarbus marequensis; assembly: GCA_034780575.1. Classification (NCBI taxonomy): domain Eukaryota; kingdom Metazoa; phylum Chordata; class Actinopteri; order Cypriniformes; family Cyprinidae; genus Labeobarbus; species Labeobarbus marequensis. The sequence continues at coordinate 18,091,790 of JAUZSZ010000112.1, read as the reverse complement.
ATCCCTGCCTCATGCCAAAGGCTGACATTCCTGACAAAGAGCAATAGACAAGGCCTATTGTCAAAGACACTGAGCACTCTTGCTCTGCTCATTGTTTGAGCAAGAAATCACTCAACAAAATGACTGAATTTACAAAGAACAACTTTGAAACCTGTTATTGCTATTATTGTTATCAAATCTTATGGCAATTTAGTGGAATAACTACAAATGATTGTCAGTGATGGAACTGGAGCTATCTTTTGGCAAAGCATTGAGTGTTACATTGATGACGGCAACTTTCTTGCACTTTGGTTAGATATAGCAGGCCAGTTGAGGGCTATTCTGGGACGCTTCATAAGTGTGGCAGCTGGGTTATGTACAGCCTCACTTGCTGGACTGTGCATAAAAAACCGTCGACAGACAGATAAAATGTGAGAGATAATCAAATCGGAGGGTGCCTGTAACATTTGAAATCCTGTTATACATACGCAACATTTAGGAAGATTAAAATAGCTGTGAAATAACCACGGTAATTCAGCGACACAACCCAGAAACAAGCCAGACTTTTGTGCATGCATATATTTATCTGCATATTAATCAGCTGTTGCGAAACAGTAGAGTTAAGTCAGATCATCTCAATTGAAACAGGGATTCATGGAATCAAATTTGCACTTGCAGTTGGGTCACAGTTGTTTTAGATCATTGTGCACCAAATGCCAGCAGGCTTAAAGACTGAAGTGGCTGAGATTTACAGGCACCCACACACTTTTAAAGAGGTAGACCACCACACATACATACCTCATTTGTCATTATAAGACCTGATAATTCAAATAAACACCCAGCTCTGCAAGTGGTAATAGGAAAAATAGTAAAGCATGTCAGTGTTTCGAATAAAATAGTGCTGGTGTCCACCACCGCCCTTTAAAGGCGAATTCACTGGTGCCATTTCGCAGCAGCCGCTCCATTCAGTTCAACACTTGGATGTCAGCTAATCGTCCGCAAAACCTTTCAGCAACTGCGCTGTCTCTGTCGCGAGTCATCATTCCATCCGTTGGGAGACTGGAAAGCATATTGAGGAGACACGAGTTAATACCTCAGCTCAGTAATCTCAATTACCTTCAGTAATCTCACACAATACCCTGAGCAGAGCCCAACACAAACACAAACAGGCAATGAACGTATGAGTCAATTAGTCTTTTAGCAAGTGGGGGGATAAGAGACCCTGCTCCTACCCCTGTGGCTTCAGACAATAGACTGTCTTTCAGTGGATTAAGTCATGGCCTTTGGCCCTAACTGGGGATACCAGCATCTTTAGCTGGTTTTCTATTTATGCTCAGTCACGGCATACCTTCGCTTGGCTATCTCACCGCCACGTGGCTTTATCTAAACCAATGCAGACAAGAGGTCGCACTTTGGGATATCGCAGCAATCCCTGCCTCATTCCAGTAATGCATTAAGCATCCCCAGGCTATACTTCATACTGATGCGGTGACGATCATCAACATGACTGGTGTAGCAAAATGAACTTTTGTCTTTCTTGATGGTGTTTTAATTTTACACACTTTAAATCATGGAGGCCTTGTGAATCGATAATATTCACATTGTTTTATAAGGCAGTGTTTCATTGAGATTAACTACACCAGTGTTTTAGGGTTTTTCTTTTTCATGACG
>JAUZSZ010000112.1:17990805-18001449 GCA_034780575.1 Labeobarbus marequensis | reverse complement strand
TGAATGTTACTACTCAGACTCAGACAGTCGATGTGACGATCTCTCCCCCTGTACCTTCCTGCGACATTTCAACACAAACCACCTGCCAAACAGCAGACGTAAGCATCCAAACGTGTGCTGACAACAACAAGCTTAAATTGAAAACCTTGTCCAGCAGCAACCAGATCAACCCCAATACTTCATCCACTTGCAAACTACAAGAGGTGGACTGTCACCCACCTGTCTGTCTTGCCCCACAAGAGGTCAACCTGAGGGAATGCTTCCTCAAGATCACCAAAGAGCGGCAGCACCGCTACAGCTCCATTCGCTCCAAGCTCGACCGCATGGTGACACTGCTTTCTCACAAGAGGGAACTAGTGGACCTCACTAACCTGACGCCGAGGCCCGGCCTGCACAGAGGACGCAAGGGTCAGCAGGTGGGCAGGCAGGTTCACGGTACACTTGACAATGTGATTATGGGGACTTGGCCCAGGTCGAGGTGTCTGCAGTAATTTGAACACAGGAGAACAGCGCCGATGGTGTTCTGCTATGTGTTAGCACAGCACTTTTTTACAAATCAGAACAAAGCTTGTAGATTAATCAGGAAAATAGTTTGAATGACGTGTATGCAATATATATATAAAAAAGACAAATGTGCAAAGATACTGATTTTTTTTTTTTCTTAACTTGAATCGTACTTATTTTATTAGATGGGGGAATTATTAGCAGTCTTTATTTACTGTAGTCAGATAAACCAAAGTACTTTTTCTTTTCAGTGGTATTTTGAAACCCACTTTGTCTGTATTTGGTTGTCTGTTTCTTTCTAAGTTGTTTAAAGTTCAAAATGACCGCTTTTGTAACACTATTACTTTTATATTCATATATAAAAAAACAATAGTCACTCATGATTATGTGTTTGATGTGCCTTGGATGATGTTAGTGAAAGGAATGAATCAAAACAATTGTATTAAATTGGAAATGTTTGGTACTCTGACTATGCTTGAGGAATTTGAATATTTATTTCACCAAAGATACTGAAAAAAAACAGTTCATTGTTTCATGATTGCCTCATTTTAATAAAACTCTTCATTTGATGAACAGCTTGTTGGAGATTTTTGTGGGGAACGTAACACTCATTTATAAAGGCTCACTTAGTATTAAATGTGGCTTAAATACAGGAATGCAATGTTTGAATATGTTCTTATATAGAGATTTTCAAAATATATACCAGCATTCAATAGTTTGGGGTCAATAATTAATTAATAATGCATCAAATTGATCAAAGGTGACAGTAAAGACATTTATAATGTTACATAAGATTTCTATTTCAGATATGTTTCTATTTTAAAATATTGTATTATAAACCTTTAATTATTATATTTCACAATATTTTACTGCATTTTGATCAAATAAATTGGATTGGTAAGCACAAGACACTTCTTTCAAAACAATGAAAAATCTTACCAACAACGTTTTTACACACTTTTAAATGGTGTATATTTTTGAAATATTATATAAATGAATTTATATAAATAAATGTAGAGTAAGTCGTAACTGGAGTGCATGCTAATGTTAACTGATTGGTGAGGTTTGGGTTATGTTTTATGATTATGTGTAAATGCTTTCTCAGAAAATGCTTGATCTGCTCAAGGGCTGCACTAATCATTTGGACATCTCAGAATTAAGGACTGTGTTGCAAATTGTACTTGTTTTATTAACCATTAGGGTGAATTTAGGTAAATCAGGCCATTCATCTCAGAAAAAAACTGACCCAGTTTCCAAAATGTTAGTCTTTTTTTGTTTTTTAAAGTATTTGACAAAAAAAGTTAATACATAAAATGAATAAGTAATATGTAAGATTCTGCACCATATCTAGGTCACTATTCAAATTCGTGACAGATCACATGAACTCCTTTGTTAAAAAGGTCAGATGTTCTTATTTCCACTGAATCGCTCAAGAAAATGTATGTACATTTTAAAGCTGTATGTATGTAAAATACAAATGTATGTACATTTGTAATGAAATGTTTTGTATTAAATGCATTTTCACCAGTAGGTTTAGCATATACTTTAGGACCCCACTGTAGTTAACTATAATTCAATGGATATTGCATAAAACTGACTCATTGCAATAATTACTTAGGCAGAATTAAAAAAAAAAAATCATAAAAACAGTTGCCCTTATTTTAGGTCAGTGACTGTGTGTTCACAGTATTCTGGGAAGTCTGTCCTCATGTCACACCAGCAATAGCTCTCTGTAAACCAAAGAGGGCGCTATTATCTTGTACCTTGCAACTCACTTCATGAGACTGATGCCTTGGATAACATTGTAGAAAATGTACACATACATTAAACTGACCAAAGAAATAAAAAAACTTTCCACATTTCATTACTCAACACAAACATTTTCAACAAATAATAACAATTAGAAGTTTCTTGAGTACCAGATCACCATATTAAAATGATTTTTTTAGGGATCAAGGATCGGTTTAATGGTCGCTGAAAATGGAGTTTTACTATTACAGAAAAAAGTAAAATAGAAATAAGACCTAAAATAGGAAACAAGTATTTAAAGCTGTAAATAAAATATGTGACAATATTACTGTTTTAACTGTATTTCTGATCAAATTAAGACTTTCATAAAACATTTCTTCAAAAACAATTTTTTTTTTACTGACCTCAGCCTTTGAACGGTACTATATATTTATGCTTTTCCCACACATTTATTTTACAGGATCAGTCTCTTATTGATTTCTGGATCATTTTGAAGATTTATGCATACTGCCTCATGGCCTAAGTGTCAAAATACTGCCAAATGACTCTCTTAGTCGTGTTGTTTGCTGTAAAAATCCACAGTGATTTTGTAGAATGGGTTGTTTATGTGAACTGTAATTACATTTTAACATGTAAAAGTGCATTTTAAAAATGAATAAACATTACAAAAATATATTCAACAAAATCCAGGCAACGAAGGTATGAATTAATACTCAAAACAAATTATCATTCAGATGCTGTTTACTCTCTTGAATTTTTATACGTTCAAAAGCCACCCCTGAGCTTTACTATTAATAGCTTGATTAAACAGAACAACAAGTGATTGTTGGCGGTTAATTATTTATCTTGTTTTCATGAGTGTTTTGAGCCATAGCCACCCCCTCAGGTACAGCTCAATGACTGTCCAATGATCACAGCCTTAATTACTCCTCTTGAGTAATGAAACCTGCTTGTGGTTTTTCAAAAGCAGTCGTTGCTACTAAAGATACAGTTCATGTTTAATCATGTTTAATTTCTCTACCTAAACCCAACCATGTAGGCCCATAATTCAGTAAGGAGGAGGGGAATGAGGGATTCAGGGGATTCATAATTCAGGGGAATGAGGAAATCTATGAATTACACAAGCAATTATGATCTTCTTGTGCGTTAAAATGCTACTTAATTTAATGGGGTTAATGGGGTAAGAAAAATAAACTTAATTCAAACAGAAAACAAGACTATTTTTCTGCCAACTGGTAGGTATTTTTCTCTTTTAAGCATAAACCTGCATAATTTTGGCACATTTGAGAAAAACAATCAGAAAACAAAACTTAATATTCTATGCCATTTTAATTCTTCTTTTTTTAAGATTACAAGACTTCTTATGTTTATATATATATATATATATATATATATATGTTAGAAAATGACTTTTATTCTCAAGTTAATGTATTTGATTTAGGGATGTTTAGATATTTGTACTAGAAAATGACAAAAAGAAAATAATTTTTAGTTACATGATTTATTTATTTTTTCTTTTTTGTGGAACATAAAATAGATATTTTGAAGAATATTTTTGTCCTTAAAATGAGAGTCAAAACAACACTAAACCCCACTGACTTTCAATGTATGGACCAAAAACGACGAGACATTTAAAAAAAAAAAACATTTTGTATGTGTTCCAGAAGAAAAAAAAAAACATCATTCAGGTTTGGAACAACATGAGGGTGAGTAAATGATTTTTGTCTTGAACTGTCCCTTTAAGATCTCAACAATTGTATGCTGAGCATGAATAGAAATGCCTACAGAAACAGATGTAAGCAACTTATGGCAAGATTTTTGCTTGGTGGAAAAACTCTACTCAAGATAAGTGCTGAAAGTGTTGTATGCCATTGGCAAGTTCTCTTACCATTTTAAAGGGATATGGGACAAATTTGGCAACACATGAGTGTATATCCATCCCAAGTATGTGTCATCCCAATTAAACTAGACTTGCAGGTGGAGACCTTTTGTTACCTGACTGCCCTCGTCAGCTCTTCTGCCCCCTCACTGGGCTCTAGTAAACATCTGACTTTCCATCAAGAGGAGACTAGAACAGTCACCATCTGGAGGAGGGTGTTTGGCCTGAGGATACAAAACAATGACATGAAAATACAAGTCAGGGGAAAACAATGTGATGACGCGTGCCAAAACGGCTCGGCCGAGTCTTTTGTAGTTTTCGGGAGAGATTTCAGTTTCAATGCCCCCGCTCCTATTTTCGGCCTTCAAATGATGATGACACACGGTTGTTTTCAATCCCTGTGGATCCGGCGGAGCGCAGCATGTTCGAGTTGATGGCGTGTGTAAACTTTTCTGCCCGCTCCTTGGTGTGACATGTTCTTGCCCTTTGTTTTGTATCTTCCCCTAGTACGCTTAGAGCTCGCGGGTTGATTTCAGACTGTTCCTTTGGCCAAAAAGAGCAGAGACAAATAATATGAGAGCCATTTGTCGGTGTTTTAGCTTCATGACCTTGGTTCGCACTCTCTCAGCACATGAGTAATAAAAGCCACATTATAGTAACTGCTGTCAGTGAAGGTAACCACCACCGCTACTTCTAGATGTGTGTGTCAGCACCACTGCCGAACTGTGCTATTAATAGAAGCCACGGTATGTCTCAGGTGAAAGCAGTCTTTGTGTCCTGTGGTCTTTGCTGTGTGGGCTGAGCGTGTGGCTTGGGGAAGGTGACAGGTGCAGCTCTGTGCTCAGGCCAGCTCATCTGTTTTGCACTTTTGTCTTTGTAATGCATAAACAACGCAGAGTTCCTTGGCTAGAAATAGGAGGAAAAGTTAGAAGGGGATAATGCAAAATGTACCTTTTTTGCATGCCATTTTTACACTTAGATTACTTTTTTCTTTCATCTAACACTCAGATTTATTACTACCAATAATTACACTCACAAATATTACTACCAATGACGCATTCATACAAAACAACATAATGGCACCATATCGGTTATTGGCCAATTTGACTTTAATCTGACTGATATCAGTGTCAGATATCAGTCAATACTGGCTGTCGAATTATTTTTATATTTACATTAGGTATTTCCTTCATTTAACACTCACATTCATATACTACTAATAAAACTAATGCAAAGCAATAAGGGTATACACAAAATAATGATACCATATTGGTTACTGGCCAATATTGTTATTTATTTCTCAATATCAGTCGATATTTGATATTTAACTGTGCAATGTGCATGCTCATTTTTATATTTAGATGACCTTTTTTCCATCTAACACTGACACTTATATACATAATATAATGGTGGTTATTGACCACTATTAATTTTTTTGCATCACTGTCAGTCGATATTTATTTAATTGTTCATGTTCATTTCGTCTAATTTTACATTTAGATTATTTTTTCCATCATCTACTGAACTTAAATGGAAAACTTTAAAACACTAATCATTTATTAACTCTGTTCAATGTAATCTGTATCAAATCTGCATTGAATATTTAAATGCATATCCATTTTTCATGTGTGATGCTATAAATCACGTGCAACATTTCAAACGATTGACTTTAGTTTGTGTTTTATTTTTTATTTATTTACACAAAAAAAATAATTGTAATATGAGCCATTTGTGGGTTATCTAATATAATATGAAAATAATTCTCGGCCTATTGTATCAGCCAAAATTTTAGTATCCAAGCATCCCTTAATAAATACAGCAAATATAACATTAATGAAAGTTAAATACTGAATTCCACAGCCACATTATTGAAGCACTAATTGTCTTATAGGCCGTTATAATGGTTCATAACCACAAGTTTCGGTTTTAATAAAAAATAAAAAATAAAAAAAAGATTAAGATAATTCACTTTTTTATTCTTTTTTTCTTATCGAGATTGAAAAATCTGATTGCATGTGGTTAAAGAAATGCCTGAGAGGAGAGCGCTGTTTAAAACAGATAAGGCCCCTTTCTGCTCACTCACCCTCATCCAACGTTTCCTGCCTCATAGAGTCTTTATCTCAACCCATCTCCCAGCTTGGATACACCGCAAACCCTCTCACGGTTTAACCAGCCGCTGTGGAGGAGACGCGCCTGCTCTACCCGCTCTCTTTCCATCTGCCTCATCAGTTTATGACAGAGTGTAAAGTTACAGCTGATCCTAGGAGCTGTTAAAGCCTTTCTAAAGCATCCAGCATTGACAGCTGGCACAAATATTCACTTCAAATCATTGTATGGTCTTCGCACTTCTACTCATTCGGAAAGTAGTTGCTGGTGCTTGGCTAGCTGTTAAATAACGTGTACTCTTGGCTATTGATCAGTACCGTCTTGGTGTCTGTTTCACATACTCTCCATCTACTTATTGATTCATGCAAACTGATTTCATATGGATTTTGTGATGTAATCTATTAGCTGCTCCCGTGTCTGCTAAAGGCTTTTAAATGATCGGCCAAATTGAGCTGTAGGCCAAATGAGGTCAAGAATAATGACCACCTAATAAACTGCAAAGAGACTGGAAATGAAACAAAGCAAGTCGACAGAGAAAAATGAAATGGAAGTACTATGACATTACTGAGAAAGGAAACAGGGAAGGTCTCTGGTTGACTCAAGATGACTATATTAAATTTATATTTTACTTAATATTGAAACTTGTTTTCAGAGAATGTATTTTCAATGAAAAGACGTTTTCTTACAACATTTGCATTTTCTTTCATTTTAAGCATAAAAATTATCTTGTCTTGTGTTAAATCAATACATATTTTTGTCTATCTAATTTTGCTTCTCAAATATGTTGTTTTATTAGAATTAGAATGACCAAGGTCAATGATCCTTAATGATTATTTACTTACTGTTTCATAATTATGTAAAAAAAAAAAAAAAAGTTAGGTAAAATTAACAACAAGGAAGCAGCAAGTGCTCTCACATTATTATACAGCCAGAGGCAGAATGGCTTTTTATTCTGTCTGATCTTTTGCAACTTTAACTTTTCTAATATTTATTCTTTAAGCTCGATGTTTTTATTGTGGCAAACAGTTTCAAATCACACACCAGATTCTTTTGGGCAAAAAGCTTTTTGATTACAGAAGGCAACTGTGCATTGCTAAACATTTACTCACCATCCAACAGCCCAAGGGGTTGCATTGCATGTTTGAGAGACTGAGAACCTAATGCCATCATCAAACAATTAGTCAAAAGCACATGTCTATGTCAATGAGAACGCTGTCTGAATTATGCAGATGGTGCAATCTGTATCTCTCCTGTGAGTTGCTATGAACTTGAATTAAACTCAAGGGTATTCGCTGCTCTCCAAACTGGCAGGCCAGAAGAACAAAACAAATCAGGGTGACGTCTTCTACACATACTGACGTTTATCATGCTACATTCACCGGCGGTAATGCGTTTAGACGCATGTGTCTGGAGGACCACTGGTGTTGGGATTGAGGGGGAAGGGAAACTTAGCTTGTCCTGCAGGATCAGCACAACTTTGATTTCATTGATTGAGTCGACTGCAGAGGACATCTGAACAGTAATATTACACAAAGAAAGCAATGGAGATTGCGGTTTCTGCTATGTGTCTGTATAAATATTTGGCCCTCCTTAAAAATGATATATTTGACTAGTCACTCTACAACATTTATGAATTTGTATCCTGTTTATGCATTACCGAACCAGTTCAATTACAATTTGTATTTGTATGCATTTGTGCCTCAATGTTCTGTTGTTCTGTCATAGGTTATTAGATTAATTACTTTTATTATTGTAATTATCTTTTTTTCTTTTCTTTGTTGTCGTTGTTCAGTCTGTTCTGTGAAAAAGCAAAAACACTAAAATAAATGTTTTTTAAAATTATATATTTAAAATTAAATAAGCAAATAAAGGTCTAAGTTAGAACAGAATAGAAAACAATTTTAGGTGCACCATGCACTAACAAAAATAAAAGGTAAACAATACTAAATAATGACAACATCTGATTCTTATCATCAATGGCAAAATGATTCAAATTGTTTCAGTGTTCATTTAGTTATAATGTAGCTTAATTTTTCTGCTGTATGTCTATTAAATTATAAATATTGCACATCCTTCACCTACTACATCATATGAAAGTTATGTAAAGTAACAATATAATATAATATTGCCAACAATTATTAATCTGCTAATAGGTTTCTTCTTATCAATAATGGCAAGGTGTTTCAAAAGACTGTTTGATTATTAAATGAATTTAAAATTAACATTAATTTTTAAAAAATAAATATGAAAAATGATCCTGTCTCACTACATTAAAAAGTCATTTAAAAAAAATAGTCTTGGGTGTTTTATTCTGGTCAGTTATGCAATATAGTGAACAACCAAAAGTATATTGCTGTTTACTTAAACTGAATAGGCCTACATATTACCAATACGCAACCTTTGAAAGTCTAGTGCTGAATTCCACGGAACCTCCTGTTGCCCGACGCCAAGTACTATTGTAATGATTAATGACTCATTATGAATGCTTAGATCAAATCTTTATAGCAAAGCTGTGTATCTGTGTATTTTTGAAGTTATTATGTATACAGTAACAGACATCACAGACAGTCCTAATCCTGTGACTGACAAACATGCAGTTTTCTCACACCACAAAAACACTTTCTGCAGACTCAGTGCTTTGTTTATCGGTTGTATTTATACACTTCTTCTTTATGGTGGCTTGACAGCAGGGAGTGGCACGCTACTGTTCTCAGTATCACAGTTTGTTGTGGAGGTGACAGAGTGGATCTTTTCCCATACTTGTGTGTTTCTTTCTCTGTCTCTAAGAACTAAATGTTTGTTTAGACTGTACATGCAGCGAGATGGATATTTGCATGAATTTGATAGTAAAACTACCAGCAGTTACAAATAAAAGGGTCTGCTTTTTCATCATAGTGTCTGTCTTCACACTTACGGACAGACACTGTCCCTTTTTACAGAGGTTTTCACTGGCTGACCATAAATATGAAGTGCTATGAGTGCATGTCATCTTTAAGAAGTTTCATGCCGAAGGATTTTAAATGCTGTCTCACTGTATTGTACAACCGGCCTTTTGGTTTGGACAAGACAGATGAGCTGCAGATGGATAAACAGATAAAATGGCTTGTCATTTTAAGCCAGATTCACCTCTCACTTAGCTCCTATGGGAAGGTGGGTTTCTTCACCTTTCCAGCAGAACAAGGAAAAATTTAAGAGGAGAAACACTCTGTATGACTGGTGACGGAGCACTTGTCAGTTTCTCAGGGTGTTTCTTCAACTACGGCACTTTTGGCTTTTAGTTTGCACACTGCTATATGTCTGTACAAATATTATGCCCTTCTTAAAAATATATATTTAAAATTAAATAACCTTAATAAAATAACAATTTTAGGCACACAATGCACTAACAATAATAAATTAGTGAACAATAATGAATATGCTAATAATGACAACATTTGATTCTTATCATCAATGGCAAAATGATTATATATGTACACGCACATTTCATTTCTTTTACCAACAGTGGATATACATTTTTTAAAGAAATTAAAAGCAATAATGCATTCAATTGTTCAAAAGTCACAGTAAAGACTTTTTGATTGTTACAAAATAATTTTGATTTCAAATAAATGCTGTTCCTTTGAACTCAACAAAACTCTGAATTCTGAAAAATGTATCACAGTGTCCACAAAAGTATAAAGCAGCAACCTTTTTTAACACTGTTCAACAATATTAGAATGATTTCTGAAGCACACTGAAGATTGGAGTTATGGCTGCTGAAAATTCAGCTTTGCCATCACAGAAATAAATTACATCTTAAAATATATTAAAATAGAAAACTTTGATTTGCAATAATATTTCACAATGTTTCTGTTTTACTCTGTAAATGCATAAGGTGTATGCATTGTGTTTGATAGCATCCTGTGGTGGAAATTACATTTTAAACATACAATTAAATAATATTAAATAATTCAATTAAATAATATCAGACTTTCTGCACTAACAAAATTACTTAATTGGAATAATTGTGATCGGAAAACAAAAACTAAATAAAAAAAATATTGTTTATATTTGTTTAAATTTGCCTTTATTTTTTCCCTTTTTTCAGATTTTATATATCATCTCAAGCATGCTTATTACTGCTTATTAAGTACACTAAATTCCAAAACAATAGGGCCAAAAGTGTTGGTTGTCATAGGAATAAGTCAAAATCTTTGTGTAGAAATTATACAAATCATTTCTACACAATAAATATTGAAATTGTTAATTTTACTAATTGTTTAGATGATCATAGTTAAAAAAAAGTACACACACACACACACACACACACACACACACACACACACACACACATATACAGGTCCTTCTCAAAAAATTAGCATATTGTGATAAAGTTCATTATTTTCTGTAATGTACTGATAAACATT
>JAUZSZ010000112.1:17947771-17964750 GCA_034780575.1 Labeobarbus marequensis | reverse complement strand
ATTAATTCATTATATCTATAATTAAATACATTTGTAATTTTATATTATATATATATATATATATATATATATATCAATCATAGGAAGTGAATGATGTGCAATATTCTTTTCTCCATATACCATGTACATCTTCTAGTATAACATAACATAATGAACAAAATATTAATTTGGGGTTTAAATTGCTCATTAGCAATAAGATCATACTGATCTAGTTTGATGTCTGCTTAAAGTTTTGTTTCTGGATGAGAAGGGGATCGATAGGGTGAATTTTAATTTAGTCTCAGCTTTAAATTATTACTTTTGGTGCCTTTAATCTTAAATGTGTACAGTGGAGATCAAAATTAGAGAACATTAGAGAACATTTCTGAAATATTGTTAATCTTCATCACTCAAAATTTGAAGGATTATTAGCTTTGGGTATAACACTGTTATACTAACATGTTTGACAAAATAATTAAGGCATTTCATCAAAAAACTATATTTGGTGGAAAACACAGTGATCAAAATTGGAGAACAGCAATAACTGTAGCACAAAAGAAGATAACATCTCAAATTTGGGATGGTTAAGGCTGTCAAAAATTAGTAGGAATTGTAGAGACCTCTGCTTTGAATGACTTCAGCTGAAGGACATCACTAGTTTCTCACACTGCGCTGGTATGATCTTGGACCACTCTTCTTCCACTTTCTTCCATAGTTCGGTAACTGTATTGAGTTTCTTAGCTATAACTTTGTTGCCAAGGATTTTCCAGAGATTTACAGTCGGGTTTAGATCACTGGGCCGCCATTTCTTTATTTCAAGGCATGCTTCCCAAAGTCTTTCCCCAGTTTGATGCTGAACATGTTGTTTCCATCTGAGTGAAATAAATTAAACTTACTCTCATCACTGAAGTGAACTTTGGACCAGTTCTCCTCTCTCGACACAACATGCTCCTCAGCAAAGGTGAGACTGATGAGAGACTTTGTTACTGTAGAGTGTGTTTCAGTCCGATTTCACTTAAACGTGCCGAGACAGATCCAAACCCTGTTCACTGCTAAACTGGAGAGCAATTCCAGCTGTAGTGTTGCACCAATTCCCCACTGAGTCAGAATACAATGAATTTATGAAATATGCTTAAAAAAATGCCCTTCTACTCCTTTTAGATAACTTCAAAGAGGACTAAGCAGTGACCTTGAAATTTAGGAAATTGTAGATTGTTCTCTAATTTTGATCTCCACTGTTTGTGCAAGTGAGAAGTCATATACAGAGACACAATAACCACTTTAGTTCTAGTTTATGCCAAAATATAGTTAATACAGCTATTTTTTAAATCATATAACTTATTAATTTATGTTATTGTTGGACTGGCAGATATATATATATGACAGTAGTCTTAGACTTGACACTGTTGATGACCAGTACTAATCTTAATCACTAAAACAATTTCATAATCTCAATTGATGTGTAGCCTAATCCCAAGCAAATAAAACGAATTCAGTAACAAAAGCTGCAATTCTTTCGTGAATCAATGAGTTAAACCTACTTGGTACTTGTGTGGAGGTGATGAATAGTCCCCAGACATCAGCGTGGCCCCTTTTGAACTTTACACAAATATACGTCATTTCCGTTTGCAACCGTCCGCCATTTTGAACAGGCTGGGCTGGTGTATGGAACAGAACAGTCTCAGAGAGTCTCTCTGCCCCGTGTTTGTACTGAACTGATATAACAGTCTATCCAAATCGTGTATTAATGAACAAGTTCATGGGCTCGACAGAAACTGTCCTGTAGCCTGTGTTAATCCAGTTGATGACACATGGTACGGATTCTCAGGATGAGTTGCCGAAATCCACCGGCGGCGGCAGCGGCGCGAAGGACTGCAGCATCTGCCCGGGCCGAATAAACCACAATCTGTCTTTGTCCTTTCACCCCAACTCTTACTTTGGCCTGAAAGCAAAGCGCTTGAAGGGAATTCCATGCGAGACCGTGAAGAAAAGCAGGTAATGTGTCATTATAAACGTCTGTTTTTCTTTCTTTTTGTTATCGCTGCTTTTGTGTGGAGTTCAGTGTGTACATCAAACATCCAGTGTGGCTAAGCTAACGCGCTAACTGCATATATGTGCATGGAGTAACAATTGTTTTGTTATTGCGAAACTAAGTTCGTTTTTAAATGAAATTATACATTAGAAGCACTTCACTCTAATTGGAAAGTTGGTACATGCGGTCAGGGCAACGCCAGCATAACCTGTCAAAATAAATGGGATATTTTTTTTGCTAAGCCCATCAAAAAGGCCTGCTGTGGCCTGTATTGTCTAACGTTAGTGGAGTTGCATTTATAGGAGAAACAGTCCCAGTTGCAGGACTGCAGTTGCTGCATGCATGCATTGTTTCAGTGATCAGATTTATATAAGAGTGGTTTGTTTACATTCTGCAAAATCTATCACACCATTGACCCTATTGTGCGGCATGTGTAGTGTGGTTCATTGCCCATAACCGATTGTTATTGTGAGAGGATGAGGATGTTAAGTCTTCTGACAAGTTTTGCAACACCACTTATATAATAAATGCAGATTTTCATTTAGATCAATTTGTTGTGTAAAATACAATATTTGGAGTAAAGTATAAATGCAGTGAAGTGAACTTGCTTGTGGAAGAAGTCTTCAGCTGTATCTGATGTGATTTATCAGCAGATTTTTATTTTTGAGAAGAGTATATTTTATTTGGGCAATGCATGCACATTTACACACCGAGTGTTTTATGGTTTTCATAATTAATATGTGTGTTTTATGTATTAAAAAGTTCAGCCTGGTTGTGTTCTTTAAAGGAATAGTGGTTAGTTCACCCAAAAATGAGAACTCTCATCGTTTACTCACTTTCATGTTATTCCATGCCCATAATACGTTTAAGAAAAAAATAAAAATTGATATGCTCTATTGATCACAGGCCTAAATCTCTTAATATAAAGTGATAATGTCTATTCAGAAGACTTGGATTAACCATTCGATTACTTTTACAAACTCTTTATGAACTTTTTGAAGCATCAGAGTTTTGCCTTAATGGACTTTCAAAGGAGATTTCATTAATAATACCTCTATTAGTGTTTCAAAGATGAACGAAAGGGTTTGGAGTGACAAAGTTGAGTAATTCATTATATCGTTTTCATTTTTGGGTGAACTATCCCTTTGAAATTGTTTAATGTGATGTACACTCTCATGAAGGACTAATGTGTTGGGGGCCAATATGTTGAGATCACATGACCAGCAGAATACTACTCATATTTATCCCTGTAATGCCACTGTTTTTGAACACTTGAACTTGTGGAACAAGCTGACTGCAAATAGAGCATTTCTACAATGGCATTAATAACTGAAAACCGTTGCTTTTGCATGATGCTGCATCTATAAGTGCATAAGTCTAAATTGGTCTGCACAACATAATGAGTGAACCTTTAACAATTGCGAGCTTAACTAAAATCCTTATTTTCTTTCTTTCTCTTTTGTGCTTAGAAGAGATGTTTCAACTTCCAGTGAACAACCTCACTAGGCTGAGGAAGGCCAGGAAAAAAGTCAAGAGACTGCTGAGTGTCATTGGTCTTGACTACTGCAAAGAACATGTGGAGGTGATTATTCTTGAACTGTCATTGTGTTTCCTAGTCACAGGAAACATCAAGTTAAACACACATCTGTTGTGTTAATGCATATACTTAAGACTTTGCTTCACTAATGCTATTTCCTGTCCATTTTCCTGTAGGACTACAAAGATTTTAGCCCCAGTGATTCTTACATGAAACAATTTTACCTTGACATTTGTATGTGGGATCCATCCTGGACAAAGTCACAGGTATGTCACCCACAGCCACTGCAACAGAAGTCTATTAAGAAATATTTTGCATTGCATAAACATTTTTTAATATTGCTTTGTTTTTCAAATGTTCCAGGACTACAGAACAAAGCAGTTTTGCTGCTCAGATTGCCCATTTGCCTCCAAGTATTTCTCTGCCTACAAAAACCACTTCCGCAATGTTCACAGAGAAGACTTTGAGAGCCGAATCCTTCTTAATTGCTCCTATTGCACATACAGTGGGAACAAAAGGACACTGGAAACCCATGTCAGGCTATTCCACATGCCTCACAATATGTTGCGACAGGGTGTCGCCGGCCCTCACGGAGCTCCAATAGGGGTTAGGGACGGTATGCGATTAGACAAGCCTATGCTGGGTGATCGAAAGGAGCTTCCGGTGTACTACTGCAAGAAGTGCACCTATCGAGATAGACTGTACAATGTGGTGCGCAGGCATATTTACAGGGAACACTTCCAGCATGTGACTACACCTTACCTGGGAAGAAACTCTGAGAAGCAAGAAAACAGTGTAGAGGCCCCTGGTAACAGTCATGGGATTCACTGCAAGAGCTGCCACTTCACACCTCGTTCTTATGAAGCACTGGTCCAGCATGTCATTGAGTTCCATGAGCGCATTGGCCATCAAGTCACCGCTATGATTGGGCACACCAATGTCATAGTGCAAAGGCCCCAGGCGAATGTAATCCAAAGGGGCGTTGCAATCACTCCTGGTGTGCGTCCTCAAACACCTCAAATGAATCGCTTCAGTATGCCCAAAATGGTGGGGTTACCTGTCGGCAACCATTTCAAGCAAACTCTTGCCGGCAACTCCGTGCCTGTTCACCCAGTTCGCATTACACTACCTGATAAAGCTTTCGTATCTGGTGTGGTCTCCCAGTCACATACGGGAAAACACCTGGGCGGCTTTGGAGTCCATGGTTCTCCACATCTTAATGCCCAGTCAGCTTCTTTCTCCCCCTCATTGAAGAGTCTACCTCTCTCTTCATCTGTGCATGCTGCTACTGCCACACTGACGTCACTGCAGGCCAAGAAAGCTTCAGCCAATGCTTTGAACACCTCACAAACACAAAAGTGGAAGATTTGCACCATCTGCAATGAACTTTTCCCTGAAAGTGCATATAGTGCTCACTTTGAAAAGGAACATCAGGCGGAGAAGGTGAGGGCGATGGCTAAATACATCATGAAGATTCACAACTTTACTAGCAAGTGTCTGTACTGTAACCGTTACCTACCCAGCGACTCTTTGTTGAACCATATGCTAGTGCATGGGCTCTCATGCCCACAATGTCATTCCACGTTTCATGAAGTTGAGAAAATTGTAGCACACAAGCGTCTGGCACACCCCAACGAACCAGGGGATCCGCCGACTGGTGCTCCTCTAACATTCGATCTCACACTTCAGCAAGGAAGTCCCAAAAATGTTCAGCTTATTGTAACCACCTACAACATGAAGGAGACCCCTGAAGCCTCTTCAGCTGCCAATCATCCACCACAGAACAGTGCCATGGCTAAGCCTCCAAAGATGGCTGTAAAGCAGCCAGATACGCAAACTGATTCTGTGGTCCGAAACATGTCCCAGTCTACTGTGTCGCAAAAGAAAGAAGTTGGGAAAACACTCTGCCCGCTATGCTTCACTATTCTCAAAGGTCCCATCTCGGACGCCCTTGCCCATCATTTACGGGATCGCCATCAAGTACTGCAAACGTTGCACCCTGTAGAGAAAAAACTAACTTACAAGTGCATCCACTGCCTGGGAGTGTACACTAGCAACATGACTGCTTCCACCATCACGCTCCATTTGGTGCACTGCCGAGGTGTTTGCCAGACCCCCAAAGGCACCAAACCTATTATGCCCGGACTGCGCTCACCTGGAGCTGGATCTCTCAAACGTGAGCTAGTTACCCCAGATGCATCTGATCCCAAGAGAAGGAAGATGGTAGACCAGTCTAGGTATTACCCTACAGCCTTTGTTGAGAAGCCAGAGGAGCCGGTCGTGTTGGCACTGGATCCGAAAGGTCATGGTGATGAGTCCTACGAAGCACGCAAAGCTTTCCTTACAGCGTATTTTAATCGGCATCCCTACCCTTCCCAGCGGGAGGTCGAGAAACTTGCTGCAAGCCTCTGGTTGTGGAAGTCTGATGTTTCGAGCCATTTTGCCAACCATCGGCGCTCATGTGACCGGGACTTTGTGACACGCAAACCTCTTGTGTTACTTGGCTTTAACATGCGGGCAGTAAGTCAGCTCAAGCATGACATGAGCTTTGATGCAAGCTGGCTGTTCGAAGTCAATGATGATGAAAAAAGTGGATTCTCAAGGACCTCAAAATTTAGGCTGAAGTCTCCTGTTGGTTTCTCTGCAGACTTCAAGGGGAAAATGCAGCCATTAAACACTGGACAAAGTAGTCAAAGCAACTGTGCCTTCAAGCCATGCCCTGGATCATCCTCAGAACCTATTGCCATTGACTCTGACAGTGATTCAGAGCCAGAAGTGATGCCTATTAAAAATCTCAATCAACCGACTACGGCGTTAAGGCCTTCGGTAGGTCAGTCCCATGCAAAAGGGACATTGCTGCAAGAGAGCTTCCGTTGCGAAAGAGATGTCAGGGGAAGCAGAAGTTCTCCCAGAGTTGGGCCAAAAAGTCTAGATGGCTCCGTTTCGGGGTCCAGTCCTGACGAGGCGACCTGGTCAGGCAGCATGTCTTCTGAAGAGAGCCACTACAGACCAGCAGGACGATTCGAAGTGAAGGGGAAGAAAGTTGGGTTACTTGGTAGATGATGACTTTCAGTGATCTATCTATGCCCAGATTTGTAGGTCAGATCTTTTACCTCACATTTGGCTGACATTGAACATATGTTATGAACTGAGTCTGAGAAGTTACACAGTTTTATGGAAAGTACTGTTTACTCTCAAACAATTCTGCTGTCAAAAAGCAGAAAAACTAATATACTGTATAATTTTTTTCCAACCGATCCATAGTCCTTGGTGAGTTTTTCTTCTTTTTTTGTATACTGTTCTCTGTATTTAATCATACACTTGTTGGAATTGTAACAAAATTGATAGGTCTGTTGTTTTTTCCCTGATTAAATAAAAAAGGCAATGTAATTCACAATCAAGTGCTTGGATATTTTTGTTGTAAAGAAGTGCTGAATTCAATTATTATAATTTTATATATCATAAATAATATAACAAGCAGACAACTATTTCAGTGCAGTGTGAAGCAGGTGCTGTAATATTTATTTAAGCTTCAGAGCATTTGGTTGTGCTCAATTAGTATTAGCGTCTCAGCAAAAAAACATCATCTGTCCTTTATAATTATTTTTTGTTTGTTTTAGTCCTCATGAAGTATTTTTGAGTAGAACTCAGTTGTAACTAGACTTCTATCTTGACTATTGTACTTACACCACACTGCCCTTAGAGGTCACTGTCTGTAAGATCAATGTCATTCTTTAATACAGATCATACAGTAGTCTGTATTTGAAGTGGATCAAAACCTTTCATCAAAGTTGTCCTAAAACCTGCAGTCTTGTCTTAGGACAAGTTTAATTAACTTTTTTTGATCCACTTCAAATGTTGACTACTGTAGTTTAAGCAACATGTTTATGGCAGCTACATCTTTCCAAGTCAACTAAAAACATTTATTTACAGCAGTCCTGTTAGCCTGACAAATGCTTTGTAGTTCATTTAAAAAAAGCAATGTGGTGTTTGTACAGACACTTAGTTACATGATTAGCATGCTATCATTTTGAGAAGTATTATGCAGAATTCACATTCACATGGTTGCTCAAGATCTTTAAATGAATGGATGTCCTTGAGTCTGAAAATGTGGAACGTGCACTGATTCAATGGAATTTTGATAAAAGATTTGGTAGTGGACATGTAACATATGGGGTTTGTATTTGCAAGTATTATAGTGAGGGAGGAGAGACTGAGACACAAGAACTGTAACGGATGTCGTTTTGAATTTGCTCGACTGGTCTTGTGGTTGCTAATCTCTTACAGTCATTTGTCACCATTTCCCCAATACATGGCTGGCCGTCCCAGCAGATAAACTCAGCGAGGACAAAACAGAAAAATATAGATACCCACCTGCCACTCAGAGTTTGTAAGTTCAACATTTCAAACATTGTTTATGGACACACCATATCTGTTAAGTTAGTTTTATTTATCAAACACTTGATTTTTGTGCAAATGTCTGAGATGAGAGAGATTTTAAAAACGTATCTGTGAGTATTGTTGAGATTCAAGACTGAACGTCTGGCAGTTTAGGCTAGCCTTTGCAAAATGAGTTTTCTGAAACAGTTTCTGATTAATGAGTCAGGATTAGGTGGCGTCCACAGATGTTCATGGTTCCTTGTGAGACGTGATCTCTTCTTCACACTTGCACCTGACTAATGATCAATCATGCAATGATTTGCCCACAGGATATGCAAGTATGCAAATAATTATGTATTTCTGAAATTGTCCCGTGAAGTATGCTAGTTTATTTTAGGGCCTTGCTGAGGAACAAACATTGCAGGTGCTTGAGTTATGTTTGCAGTTTTCTTATAAAATACAAAGATACAACTCCTCACCCCTAAGGCAAAGATAAATAGTTATTTAAATTTCAGAGATGCTTCAAACTTTTGCAGTTATTATTCATTCAAGGTGGTTAAAAGACAGTAAATGTGATCTCTGGTGATGCTGTGGAAGAGGGTCAGTGTTGGGAGTATGATATGGTATCACTTTCACAGCACTCTAAACTGAACTGTCCCAACACCTTGCATTAGTGAAAACGGCAGTTTTTGAGTGTTAATCCTAAAAGGTAACAACTGAGTAAATTCCTTTTTTCTTTTTTTGTATGTGTAGGTAACAGAACACACAGATCAAAGGTCATTGTCAACTGATGTTCAGGAATGTATTCCTACTAAACAAATGCATACCTACAGAAAATACTTCATTAACAGTCAAATCCAGTACATACTATGCAGTATGTGTATGTGGACACAGGCCAGTTGTTTTTTTAGCATGTCTTGGTTCTAATATTCTCTGTGAGAATTTCAGTGCAGGTGCAAATATTTTGCCTGCATCTGGGCGGTACGGCCCGCAGTTGCGTTATGTACACAGATATAACAGTTTTTCCATGTGAGCTAAATTTAGGACCTGGCACAAGTGGAACCTTGGTTAAATGCTTTGTCACCCTCTGCCAGCTTTATGGAAAGTGTTTTATTTGCATATTCATGCTCCAAAAGCAGATCAATTGTCAAAGCCTCTGCGGAGTGGATGAATGGATAATGACACTATTATTGCATGGCTGGAATGACGCAAAGTCCAAATAGCGAGCTCCAAACCACAAGGTCTAAAATGGTTTGCAATATTTAAATACCATCACCACATTGAAAATGGTCACCTTTTATAGTTAAACATATATATGTTTATTTATATATATGTAACGTTGTTTGGTATCAGTGAGGGGTTACTTTAAGCTTGACTGTAGGGGCAAATCAGACAAAAAACACTTTGATAGTATTAATCAGTAGGCTATGTAATGGTATTGAACGTTCAATATTTCATAAATATATATATTTTTATTATTTTTTAATGTGCTTAAATCTTTTAATACTTATTTAAATTAATAAACGTAAAATGTCTTGTTCAACCTCAAAACCTCATTTGATTACAAGGCATTTATTGAAAGTTTCAAAAGAAGTCATAGTATTATAGCACATACAATAAGCCATAAAATCATATTTGCATTTGTCATTATAATATAACTGACAGTTTCAGTTTTACTGTTCCACTGTTCAAACTACATTACGGGTTCAAATTCACTTACAAGCTGGTAGATTGCGACTGATATGGAGCAGCTTTAATGTATTTTCTCTTTTCTTAAAAATTTGGTGGAATGCATTTATGCAAGAAGTGTGTTTACTGTAAGTAAACATAATGTACATGCCTCGTTATGGTCCAATAGATGTTTCCTTCACAGTAATGTGGGCACCATGCCAGAGTTTAGGTGGTGGGTGTAGGGCAAATTTGGAGAGGAGTGCAAAGTGGAAGGGGGCAATAGGTGAGGGGTGTGACTGTAGGACAGGTGGGGTCCTGGGTTCAGAGAGTAGGGTCCTACATGCTCATCAGGAGGTGTAATATGAGACATGTCAGGGTAAACCTCTGAAGCTGCGCTCTTTTTGCCCTTCTTGTTTCTGTTAGACACCTTGCGATTCCGTGTTTGTATTCCATCCTTCTTCATAGTTAGAGGCCTGTTGACCTGCAAAAATATATAGCAGAGATTTTAGGTTTGGCAGTTCCTCGTTTTTTCCTCTGATGAATGTAGTATGAATGAGTGCACTCACGTTGTGGAGTTTAAAATAGAGGCCGCAGGCGTTGCACACAGGCTCGCCGCTAGCATTGCGTCTCCATAGTGTCGTAGTGCTCGTGTGGCAGTTGGCGCACTGTGTTCCAGCGCGTTTGCTGACAATCTGACAGAAGCGAAGTTTGTCACTAAAATGTGTAATCACCAGATAATGAATTCACTCAAAATCAATAGTAAATTACACAACTACTATATCTAACCTTACTTAGATATAGTACACTCATACCATAAAGCAGTAAATACTGTATTGTAAATCTCAGCTATGTGATTTTTACATCGTTGTAAACAATATTATCACCCAGTGATATATATAATATATCCTACTTTACTGCATACATACAGTACACTCACATAAAGCAATCTATAGTATATACTAAATCCCAGATATGGAATTCTTTATATTGTGGCAGAAATGTTTTGTTATATATGACTTTTTGCATACATACAGTACACTCATGTAAAGCAATTTATACAATATAGCAAACATCAGCATCTTGATTTTTTTATTTTATTGCCAAATTAAACTATATTATCACCCAACTCTTTATATAAAGTTGCATATATAAGTATACATACAGTATATTCCCATAAAGCTATATATACTATATAGCAAATCTAAACTGCTTGATGTAAACCATATATATCTGCTATATATAAATAACATGATATAATCACAAACTATCACATTTTTTCTTTTTTTTTCTTTTTAACGTACCAGCCTCTTTTTTGGTCTGATGAGGGGTCTGTTCTGGCCGTTCATCTTATGGTACAGTCCGCAAGCATTACAGAGGTAGTGGCCCGTCCCATCTCGACGCCACAGCGGGGTGGCAGTGGCACCACAATTTACACATTCACGTGCCTCTGTCAAATTTAAAAGTAATTATTATGCTGAATCATGCATGATTTTAACTGTCTTCAATCAATTCCAGAGGACATTTACATACCCGGTGGCGAAAGTCTCATCTTGTTGCGAAGTTTGGGTGAGAATGATGAAGGGCTCATCCAGGGTCCTGTGGTAGAATAGAGCGCTGCTGAATTATAGTCCTGTGACGTGGTCATGTACGACCCGTATGGACCCAGCATGTGTGAAGGAGGACTGTACACACCTCCAGCGGCTGAACTCAGATTGAGAAAGCTGCTTCCGCCTCCAGCCATGGGACTCAGGTGCTCAGCTTTCAGGACTTCCTGGAGCCTGGGACTTTCCTTCCCATCACGACTCGGGGAAGGGAAGCCCTCTTTGGGGGAGGTGAAAGATGGGGTAGTGCTGTTTGGGTAGATGGATGTGGAGGTGTGAGGGTGGAGAGGCATCTTTGTGAACGGGCTGCTTGCCCAGACAGTGGATGTGGGGTTGTAGGAAGAGTTTAGAGAGTGACCCGCCGAGTTGTCAAGCCACTGGATGTTTCCCAGAATTGACGGAGAGGAGTAGACTTGGCGAACTATTTCAGTGGATTAAAGAAATGAACACATTTTGACTCAAATAGAGCACAATTTTGACTCTTACATTAAACAGTAATTGTTTTGAAAGATATTTTTAACAGTTTTTGTCCATGAGGTGACAGTTGAACAACAAAAAAAACATTGAGACATTGTGTTGCACGGAAGGTCGTACAAATCTGAAACAAAATCAAAGTGATGACAGAGTTTTAATTTTAAGGTGAACAACGCTTTACATTTTTATAAATAAAGGTTCTTTATTGGCATCTATGGTTTCATAAAGAACCTTTAATTTCCATGGAGCCTTATCATGTTCTGTAGATTAAAATTGTGCAGCTGTTCATCGAAAGGTTGTTTGTGGAAACTAAAATGGCTCTTTTATGGCATCGCTGCAAAAACCGCTTTTGTTAGGGAACCTAATTTTTTTCAGAGTGAATGGTGCGAGGAAACCAGCAAAACAGTGGTTCCATGATAGTTCTTCCTGATCTTTTATTAAATTTACATTACCATTTGATTGTTATGGTAGTGACTCCACATTTCACAATCCTTTAAATGCAGCAGTGAGAATCTCACCTGGACTGTGTCTGTAAGACGACGACGAGGCTCGGCTCTGTCCGCTAGTGGAATAATACGATGGCAGTAATTCAGTCTCAGAGCTGGAGTAGAAAGGCTCATCATCTTCACCGGGTGGCAGTAAACCAGGCTCTGTGGTGTAGTTTGCCAATTGGTCTGGACTGATGAGGCTGGGGGACACCCAACGAGACTGCTCGGATGAGTTCTCCATCTTTCATGTGGAAAAAATAATGTTCAGACTTGCTTACCAGTATAGGAAGAATTATTAATATTAATTATTAATTAGCTGTTTTTTTAAAATGATGATTGCATAATTAATGTTGACAGACAATATTATAAATTAATGAATTCAAAATTCTATACAAAACATTTTCTCAATCCTTACAGCTGAGCAACTGCCATCAAGATGAATGGGAATGCTAACAGATAGCTGAACAGGTATTGTAGACCCACTTGGTCAGTATAATACTTTAATAAGGTATCTAGACAGTGCGGTCTATCACACTTCCCTTTAAAAGGTCCTCATTTGACTGTGGAAAAAAGTCAACACTAAAAATACATCAGCATGTCTGAATTTCTCAAAGGCATTCATAACAGTTAGCATTAGCTCACAACAACGTTTACTCCCTTAGGGGAATTGACTATTAAAAGATTAACAGAAAGACTATTGACTTTGAAAAACAGAATAACTGTTGAGCAAGATCAGTATTGATTATATGTTTGTCCTGCAAAATAGCCTTTCAAATTTATTTTCAGTCTAGAACAATCTTTTTTTATATATAACATTTAAAAATTATATAACTCGAATAATTTTTCTAACGCTTTAAAGAAAGTTAACCTCAGAAGCGACAACGTCGGAACATATTTTCTTGTCATTTCCCTCAGTCAATCATGTTATCACATGTTGAACAGAAAAACAATATATCTAGTTGAGTGATTATGAATAGCATCATATTCCCCTGATAACTGTGGCTTATCATGTATTATCAGTCTATAATAATCACACATTTTTTTAAACATAAAATTAACAAATTTTTAATCAAAGCGCAAATGTCCCATTTTACCAGTGAAGGCACATTTGCATGTAGGTCTGAGAAAAATGCTCTTGCTTTACAAGTAGCTATAGGCTAATTTCGAAATATATTCATAAAATATTAAAACTATTAAAATGTAATGTTTAAAATTGTATATTTAATAAGAGTAGAATTACGTTAATATATGTATCATTTCTTTGTATGTTTATACAAGTGAGTTAAAGCAGGCAGTAACACATTATTATTAATTAATTTTATATGAAGAGTTTATTTGCAAAAACAGATAACTGTTTTTAAAAATGTTCAAAAATCATGTTTTATGTTATCATGTTTTTATTGTGTTAACTGTATTTTTAGTTATTTATAGTTATTAACAATTACAATGCATTTTTTAATAAAATGAGGGGAAACAAAATTGGAACATTTTCACATGACTTTAATAAGTAACATAAGTGTCTTTTGTTTTCTTTTTATTAAATTATTGTTGCAGTCTAGTGTCTTAAATGAAAAAAAAACGTAATTTGCTCGTCTAACACTATTTGAAGATATGCTGGTTTTAATAGCAAACAATAATTGCAGATTTATATTTATGTAAGTTAATAAAAATGCATTGCATACAGCACACATATTTATTTAATGGCTTATATGTTAATTGAATGATTTAATTGGCTGTCTGGACACTAAGATCTAGACTATAACAAAATATCCTACATATTAGAACCAAGTAGATCAAATATTTGGCAAATATTAAAGATGTTTTAATATATATATTTATATAGCCTACTCTCTTCTATATCTAAACACAGAAAATAATTTTGTGCGTATAAAGCCAGGTAATGTGTTGTGAGACACTTTTACTGGCACTGGATGGAATAACTTACTTACCTACAAGTGATGTATTGAGTATTGTGTTTATCAGCTGAGTAGATTCACACCGCTACACAGATCATGGAGGGCGGCTGGAAAATGAGTGTACTGGTCCTCTGCTCACTTGCTTATCTCCTTCAGTCTTTGGGAACTAGTAACTTCATTTGAAATTGTAGGGCACCAATGGGTGGGGTTGGGGTACTTTTTTGGACACTCCTACCAATACGGCCAGTTTTGAATATATGGCAGATCTCTGGCTGACACAGAAACTAAGTATAGACCAGTTTAACAATGGTGGTTTGCATAAATATTCTTGGCCATTATGATTGTGTATGATCGTCGATAACAAGATTTTGAACAGAAAATGATTTCCTATTCATATATCACAACCAACTTTCAATAAGTTATGGAACGATTTTAACAAGAAAGGTGTTATAAGATTTACACCAATATGAGTTTATTTTTATGTAAAGCTGTGTGACCTAGAGTAACATTAGTAAAGTCCAGTAATAAATTTGACCAGAATATTTTAAATTTGACCAGAAATCCTTATACTGTTCACTACAAACCAGAGGTTATATAACATTACCTGGTGTATAAATACAGATAAAGAGGCAAATCTAGCAGTTCATTGTCTGAGAAAATCCCTTAGAGCATATGAGAAACTCTAGTTTACAGCAACCATAAACTTATCGTTCATATGATTCAAGCATTGTTGTGAAAAATTCACAGAACATGTAAGATTTCTATAGCACTTACACAATTGATATAAGAATTAAAACAGCATGAAGAAGTAACAAAGACTATTCCAAATGGAAACGGTGACTATGAACAAAGCAAATGAAAATGCAAAAGCACTTTTCCCTGGTGCAGCTCAGCAAAGAACAGTAATGCAAATAAACTCAAATGCTGCAATCATGGTCAGAGATACGGACGCAGCATGGCCTGCCTGAGCACAGGACTTAGACTGTCACTGTCATTTGACAGTCAAAACACTTTCAACTTCCCTCCACCATTGTGCATTTATAATTTTCAGGGAAACTGGGAAGAGATCCAGAGAAGCAAAGCCAGTTTATTGATTTACATAGGGCCCCATTTTAAAACTTCATCATGTAGGCCAATACTTTGTTACATTAAGACAGTTCCTCCAAGATTTGATTCACTCACCCTCGTGTCATTCCAAACTCTATGACTCGTTTTTCTTCAGTGGAACACAAAGTGAGTTGTTTTCCATTTAATGAAAGTGGATGGTCACACTGCAAAAAGCGAATAAGAACAACATGAAGCTCCACAGAAGTAGTCCGTGACACATTTTGTGTGAGAAACAGGCCCAAACTCTAATCATTATTCATCAAATTTAGTTTTAAAACATCCATTGTCAGCATTCACTTTCACTGAATGGAAAACAGTACAGCTTGGACATTCTGTTTAAAAAAGATATGATGGTAAATTATTTGTAAGTTAACTCTCATTTTAAAGACAAACCAATGAATATGACATGACTTCATTTCTGTCCTGAATATGTTGTAAAGTTACCGTATTTGTGGTGACAAGGCATTGTCTGTTGTTCTATAAAAAAATTAAATTAACTTTTGTAGATGTTTGGATCTTCTCACAAAAACTAGACTGCCAAACAGAAAGAACTCTATAAAGAGAGAGAGAGGCAGTGTTGAGGGATGTGGCTGGTGGCTGTGTGTGTGCTGGCTGCTGAACTGTGATAAGAAGTTATCAAGATTGGAGTCAGAGGCTGGGGAATCGACCAACCATGACACTACATGAGCAAACTCACAGGAACAGTGACACCCTACAGTGGTAGTCAGAAAACTTTCTCTTTCACACACACACACACACACACACACACACACACACGTTTACTTGGCTATCTAAATGAGGACTTACTTTAGATGTCTAGTATTTATATATGAAGCTAATTAATATGACATAGACTAACCAAGCTTAAATCAATGAATATGTTTACTTAGCTATCTAAATGGGGACATTACATAGACTTCTATTGTTTTTATATAGAGATAGTTATAGATTTTCTAACCTAAACCTACCACTAACAGAAAACTTTCTGCATTTTTACAATTTCAAAAATATTTGACTTTATTTTTATACCAATTTTACAAATGAGGACATCCCCAAAGGGAGGTTTTTGGCAATTTTGTCAGGTTTTGTTCACTTTTGGGTACAAATTAGTCCCTAAAATATGTTTACACACTCACAAACACAAACTAAATGTTTGGGGTACGTTTTTAGATCTCTTATTATTACAATTTAAAATAACTGTTTTCTATTTGAATGTATTTAAAAATGTAATTTATTCCTGTGGTGGCAAAGCTGAATTTTCAGCAGCCATTACTCACAGTATTCAGTGTCACATGATCATTAGATATTGTTTTATGCTGATTTGGGGCTCAGTTATCAATTATTATTGGTGCTCATTTATTAAATATAGTTCTTGTTATCAGTGTTGAAAATAATTCTGCTTCTTAATATTTATTACAATAGAAAACAGTTGTTTCAAATTATAATACTATTTCACAATATTACTGTTTTTACAGTATTTTTAAATGTAGCCTTGGTGATTTCATTCATTCAAATTCTTGGAAATAGTTGCAAATATTGTCTGGCTACAAACTTATTATTATATTATATTATTTTATATTATATTCACAGGGCATCTATTTTATTTTATATTTTATTTTTTATTTTATTTTTATATTTTATTTTAATTTATATTTTACTTTTTTATTTGTTTTATTTTGTTTTGACATATCCCCTGATGCATTTGATAACAGTGTTAAAAATCCTATGTACTTTAGTATGCAAGTCAAAAATGACGATTAAAAAAGTGCATAAACATTTGACTGAAAACATTTA
>JAUZSZ010000112.1:17817608-17828386 GCA_034780575.1 Labeobarbus marequensis | reverse complement strand
ATGCTATCATGTGCAGGAAAAGTGTGTCATAAATTTCTAGGCTGCCTGTGCATAGTCATTTGGTGTCATCCCGCTCATGCCACGGAGTATGATAGTGTTGTAGCATCCTTTAGAAACTGCAAACCTATCATAACCTAACCTATGACAAAATGTAACTAAAGGTATTTCAGGAGGTGGTGATTTTGCATGAATTTGTATGATGCTTTGTACTGAAACATACAATGTATAAAGGTCAACCCCTAAACCTCTCTCTCAATGGGATATAAACAGATTAGATTGTACGAAATCATATGAATTAGCCACCAATTCACAAAATCTTCTTTTTAACCATTATTTCGGCAATAAAATAAGAAACGCAGTTAGCATGGAGGTGTTCAGTGTGTCATTTTTAATGCTTGAAAGCCCATAAACTCATTTTATGTTCCAGATTTTTTTTTTGGTCGACGCTTTAACAAAATTTACACCTAATAACAATGACTTGGCACTGAATCAAATAATGCTGGATTGTTTTAAAGCTTAAATCAGTTTTAAAACAAAATAATTACCTGCAGTATTGTCACAGTTCTTCCTAAACACAGTAGAAAGTTGTGAGGAATGCTGCATGCAGAAGTCAGTTACTTACTAAGTAAACACTGCTAACACTTAATGTTTGTTTGACCACATGACTATTGACTTAAAGGAATAGTAAAGTGTCCCTATAAATATGCAATCGCTAATAAGACTTCCTACAACTACATTTGCAGCTAACTTAACACATGTGTTAGATAAAAGATAAAAAAGAATCGTTTGCCATAAATTTTCAAATACTGCAATGAGAGTAAATCATTCCTGTCTGCGACGTTAAGTTAGAAACCATATGGTTGTTACGGACACCACAGCCTCACCTGTCCGCTTTTCAGACGAAACCATTGAAATAACTTGCTGGGATAACTTGGATTTATAGCGCCAATTTGGACATGAATGCGATTTTAATGCGGTTTATATACATCTGAATTATCTGGAAAGATAAAAGTATCTTTTAACTTATTTAAAACTGTGAATGTTTAATATTTTCCAGCCATTTTATCAGCAGCTAACCCCCGTCACTGCGTGTAGATGGTTTCGTCCTTGTTGCCTTTAGGGCTCATAGAAATTACTTGCTTGAGTTGTAGGGTCTGCAAGAGAAGAAACGCGAAAAACTTTGAGTTCGTGGATAAGAGACAACTTAAAGAGTAACGTTATGGAAATCGGACATGCAATAAAATAAGCCTGCTTTTTCTGTCCTTTTGTGGATATCTACACAGTGACTTAATTTGGTAAAGGTAAGTCCTCGAAACTACACATTAAAGCAAAACCGTTTTTCCAGCCTCTCAAGCGTGTCATACGTGATAAAAATAGTTTTTAAAATGTTACAGAGTTAATAAGAATATTTTCCCTCTTTTGACTCGTGTTTGCTGTTTAGTTGATGGTAATAAAATATTTCAATGAAAATCACAACCACATAATGGATCATAATCACATCGCTTTTTCAGAAACAAATAAAAGTTGATTTTGTAAGTTGTTCTTCATTCAGAAAGACGTTTTACCGACATGGATGTTCCTGAAACGATTAGATACTATATTGGAGTCACAGCTGTGTATACAGTCTCACCTGTCATTAACATGTCAATTCACACACTGTATGTTTTGTTGTATGATGGATGTAAACAGAAACAGACCCAAATCAGTCGTTTTGAAACATAGTCGTCTATAAAAGACAAATAAGGTGAAATTTCCCACTTGATGTGTATTGAATTTCTTCCACTAAACACCAAATGAAATGTTGGACAGAAGTTTACAGCCACATTCACCATTCACTTTGACTGCATTTTTTTCTCCCTGAATGTGAAGTGAATGGTTTCTGAAAGTGAATGGTGCCTGATACTATCTGCTTAACAACTCCTTTTGTGAAAGTTTTACATTTTTGGCAGATTTAACCCTTTGAGACAGTATTGCTCAACTAGCTTTGCTTCAGGAACCAGGTTTTACTGTACATGTGACAAGAACTGGCAGCCCTACGCTGTACAAAAGTAACAAAAATGTCCTTGAAATTAAACATCAAACTTTATTATTAGTGCACAGGTCCAATAATATGAAAACTGGCCGTGTACAACAGCGTAAGTGTGATTTATCAGCATATGTAACAAACACTGGGCAAAATGTGGAATTATTATTATTAAACTTTTATTTCTCAGAGATATATTTCAGTATCATGCATTGCCTACAGTGCTGCAGTCTGTATATGGATCTCTGGCTCTCATGCTTTCCCTCTCTCACAGTTTATCTGTTGTACATGTTATGTCCCAGGACATTGGGTGCTTTGTCATCAAATTCCCATAAATCCCTTGTTTATATCACTCTCATCGTTCTCTCTGAGTCAGGTTTTGATCTCTGAACATTTATCCTCCCTTCTCTCCTCCCATCATGCTCTCTGCCAGGTCTCTACAAGAGTCGAGGTGTGTGATATCTCTTAGCATGTGTCCAACAGATGTGCTTGTAGTGTTTTGAAGAATCTTATTCGTTCATTTGCTTCTATATGAATTTTGAGAGCTTTTTTGAGAGCTTCTCCTACTTATACTTGCTGTTCATTGTTGTCTGTTTTCCCTGCACATGGTGGTTTTATGTCTTGTTTTGTTGTTGGGTGCATTCCCAGCCAACCATCGTACCACATGACCCATGCCACTTCCTCAAATAAAAACACATCATTCTTGTTATGTCCAAGTTTTGCCAGCAGCCTTTAATACCATAAGAATGATTCATGAACCGTTTTGCAGCATTTTCCATTTGAATTTTTTTCCCCTTGTTTGTGGAAGTACAATGGATCCAAAGTGATATTAACTGGATGTCAGTATGCAATGTTTTTATTTTTTATTAATATTTTTAATAAAAATTGAAATTAATAATATGAATTATAAAATGTTTATAATTTATGTCAGTAAATGCACTGGAATCTGAAATATAGTCAAGATTTTAAATTTAGTTTACAAATTTAAACCTGGAAATACATTTTTTTATGACAAAATGAATAGGATTTTTTTTTTCAGTAGTGATCTTAAACATTTTAAATGTGATTAGAACTGTAATTGTTAGAAATGTAATTTTAGTATAGCCAAGACAATATAGGTGAAATTACACCGTACTTATGTTTAGTTTTATCAATTGTTCATTCATATGAATATGAGTTATTTGGTCAACATCTCAATGTCACAGTAGTCTGCAAACCCAGATTTGAATCACTTGTTGGGTAACCTAAGTTGCCACAATAACCTGATATGGGCTCTTACTTTCACACTCTCACATGACGTAACACATTGACATGATGTAACTTCCAGAAAGAAAGAAGAGAGGTAGTTGTTTAATAAATGATTTATAGGCACATTAGTGATTTAAGTATGTAAATTATCACCGTTTCTTTTTATTTATTTTGCTAGTGCTGTTTGACTCTAAGTGAAGGCATTCTGGTGTCTTATAATTAAGTTTTGTTGCTGAACAAGGCTTTAAACTTTTATATAAGCCATCATTTACAGTACTGTATAACAGCCAGCAGGAAAATATATAAGTTTTCAGTGTGTTTATAACAAGCATATGCATTTTTTCATTACTACTAAGGGCTCAGCAGTAAATTGAGAAGTCACACAGTGGCTCCCCCTGTAGGCCACTGGGATGCTGTAGCATTGTGGACCCCAGCACTGAATGACATGTTTCACGTGACTCAAACTACAAGGTGATGGGAGGTTCTCAAATTAGTCTATGTTCATTTGTAGCTCATATTATACTATATTCATTAGATCTGCATTCTTCTTTGTCCGCAGGAGCTGAGGGTTAATTGGGAGCTAAAGACTTCACAAGACTTCCTCAGATCCATTCTATGGAGGTCAAAGGTCGCCTGATCACTGCCATGGGCTTAGGAGCTCCAGGTGAGCATTCACATTTCCATATTAATAATAGGGTATGGAAGCGCAATATACACTGTCAAATTTTATGTTGGTCGATATTGGAATTTTAATTTGCATGCTCAATTGTACCAGTTAAAACAATATTTTTTTTCTAGTGTGTTTTAATGTGTAAGATTTTTGTTTTTGTCTCTTATGCTCACCAAAGCTGCATTTATTTGATCAAAAATAACAGACCTGTGAAGAATGGCTTTCTGTCTAATGCACATCATGCTCATTCACAGATTTCCAGGGCTGTCAGGACAGCAAGCTGCAAGCAGAGCGAATCTCAGAGCTGCAGGAGCGAAAGCAGAGTCTGCAGAACCTTTTGAACAGTCGTCTCGGAGAGCTGCGACAAGTGTGTCTTCTGGAGGCGGTGAGATGGTTTATTAAACTTTGAGACAGTATTTTACTTGTAGACAGTCGCTATAAAATATTTTTCTCTTGAAAAACAAATGCAAAATGCTGACTTCAGCAGTAAAGAAAATGTGCACCCAGCTGTTTCACAAAGTTTCAAGGTCTACATGATTTATGTATTTTTTTCCCCTCTGTTTTGAAAATGAATTCTCTTATTTGATGTGTGAGTCTTGGTTTTAGGGTTTGCGTTGATGTGAGGAACTGCTTGTTATTAAGCTGTGTTTTTCGAATGTAGATGTACAAAAACAAAAAATGAAATGGCGTACTTATTAGAACCATCTGTTCTAACGAATGGCAGCTAACATTGTGACATTCCCAGTAAAACTTTTAAATGTCTCTACAGGAGCTCACAGGAAAGCTTCCACAGGATTTTCCTTTAGAAGAAGGGGAAAGACCTCCCTTTGTTCAGCGCCGAGCTGGCCTGGCCCCTCATGTTACCTCAAAAGGAGAGGTGAGTCTGTTTTCTAAAAGTTAATAAAAGAACTCTCCTAACAGTTTTTGTACTATAACAACCATATCTGTCTTCCATGTAGGATGACCCAGGTCAGCGACGGCAGATGAAGGCTCTCTTCAGTGGTGCCCTGCGCCGGAGCATCGATTCTGATAAAAATACATTGCCCAGTAAGAGGACTGTTCATCGAGGATGCCACACAGGTAACATACAGACACAAAAGCACCAAACAATTTCTGGTAAACATTGGTAATTTGGTAAAAAGTGCATACGTTGAAAATGGCTCTATAGGAAGTGTGTGGTAAATGAGTAATTTCCCTCCATTATCCAAGACTGTTGCCACTGCTTGAAAAGGACAATGGACACATGTTGACAGACCTCGATATTTATATATGACTTGATTATGTGTTTTAAACAAAGCTTACACAAAGAAAGAATTTAGATTACAAAAATATGTGCCTTCAGACAAATTAGGCCAAGTTTGACATCATTGATAGCAAACGCTATTGTAAAATGTGGCCACTGCTCAAAAGTTTGGGGTCAGTAAATTGATTTTTTAAAAGAAAATAATACTTTAATTTGGCAAGAATGCATTACATTAATCAAGTGCCGGTAAAGATATTTGGGTAGTTGACGTATCAATGTGTCCTATGGTGTGATGGAAAAACGTAAAAAATAAAAAAATAAAAAAACTCTAACACTGAAGATAAACCTCTCTCATGTTATTTGTAACTCTAAGAATGAAGATACATTTTTCTCATGTTATTTGTATGTTAAGTTTTCTTTTTCTATATTTTTGCTGTCACACCATAGGACACAGTCCAATTTTTATTTGTCAATTACCCATTTACAGTTTACAGAAAAAAAAAGTGTTCCCAAAAATATTAAGTAGCACAACTGTTTTTAACTTGAAAAATAATGAGACATAATTCTTGAACACCAAGATGATCAGCATATTAGAATGATTTCTGAAGAATCAGGTGAAATTGAAGGCTGGAGAAATGGCTTTGCTATCAAAAGAATAAATTACATTTAAAAAAAACATTAAAATATTACTGTTTGTACTATATTTTTGCTCAGATAATTGCAGCCTTGGTGAGCATAAGAGACTTCTTTAAAAAAAAAACTTTGGTTAAGAAGTGTATGAAATGTAGAAATGAATATATCTATTTAGATAATAATAAATACAAATTTTTTATTATATTATAGACCATCGAAAAATCTGATCTAGATTATTTTAATTTGATTTCATAATTTTTTTTTCTCCTTATTTTTTAGAGGAAACTGTGAAGTCAGAGAGCAGTTCAATGTCAGACTCAACATCACATGACAATGGTGAGGCCTCTTAACATTATCAAACAAAGAATGTACATCTCAATACTCTGATTTGTTTTACCACACAGGCCTGTTTATGACAGGCTGTAACTTTAATATACAACCCTGTCGACTGTGTTTTACAGAGGATTCGTCTCCCAGTGTGGCACCTGAGCATCGCTCCTTGCCTCACCCCCAGCTGGCCCCAGGCAGTCCTGACAGTAGGCTCTGTAGGAAGCTGTCGCCTGTGGAGATCTACTACGAGATGAGGACTCGCCGCAACTCAGCCTCAAGCTCTGTGAGGTGAGCGGAGGGGGAGGATGGGATGTGTCCGAGTCCGCCAGCCGAAATGGGTGAGGTTTACACTACAATTATAACTTATGAATGTGTGAATGTTCATTCAGCACGAGTCACTCACTTCCAAGAAGTGCATCCAATGTGGAGGGCAGAAGTGTTCCAGCCACACCGCTGTTGTCCCGCTCTGCACCAATCAGCGTTCATGTGAGGTAATGACTTTCATGACTATTTCTTCTGCTATATGTACACTATGGCTAGTGAGGTTCCAACTTCTACATAGATATCCGAACTTACGTTTACATGGGCAGCTACACAAAAAATAGAACAATCTGCACAAATTATTCTAGTATAGTTTGATATTAGCTTGTTATGAAACATTATGCTAAAATATTATGCGCAACAAGATTACATTTACGGTTACAGGTTACAGCAAAAATATTAATACATATTATTCCTGTGATGGCAATGGCAAGTCATTACTCCAGTCCTCAGCGTCACATGATCCTACAAAAATATGCTGATTTGCTGCTTAAGAAACATTTCTTATTATAAATGTTGAAAACAGTTGTGGTGCTTAATATATTTGTGGAAACCATGATACATTTTTATGGAATTCTTTAAAGAATTGCATTTAAAAGAATTCAAAAGAACAGCATCAGTTTGAAATAGAAATCTTATTTTAAATGTCTCTGCTGTCACTTTTGATCAATTTAAAGCATCGTTTCTGAATAAAAGCATTTTTTTAATTACTGACCCAAAACTTTTGAACATAATATACACTAATATTGGGAATAACAAAATTAAAATGAAACGGTTTTATCAATAATTTTCAGTACAGAATGAAATAAGTATATGGTAACACTTTACTTCTTTACTACTTCTTACTACGTCTTTATGTATAATACATTATAAAGGATTATTAAAGGGTATAATAATGCATTATAATTAATCATAATTTGTGTTGTAATACATTATATCTTGTTGTAAAGAATTATAACCAAATTTAAAATGCATAGTGCATTATAAGGTGCATTACAAGACATAATTAATGCATTAAAACTACTTTTTAATGTGTGTATATATTTGAATTTTTTTTTTCTCCACCTTTGTCCTTCCTAGATTGGCTTTACCGCAAAGGATAATTCAGAGTAATTTGGCCAAAATAAAATATCTTCGCAGACAGCATAATTATGTTGTCTACCTTTTGGATCAGACCTAATGTCAGAAGTGCACTTATGGTGCCATCAAATGTCAGCTCTACTACATTACCACTGTAAATCCACTTTAGATCCAAATGTATTTAAAAAAAAAATCTTGTTACTACTATAAATTTTTACTGTTTTATATTCTCCTCCTAGGCCGGAGATGTCTGGTGGTATTGCGCTGAAGCAGTGGTGTGGCAGTCCAGATGTTCCTCAGTTTGTCCCATTGGCATCTTTGGAGGGCTCCTCTTCTGAGCGCCGCAGCTGCCCCTACAGCTCCCGTGCCCGTCGTAGCAACAGCTCAGAGGCGTTACTTGACCGCTCGAGTCTCCCTGAGCCCAGTCCCCCTCGCAACGGCATGCCACCCCGAGCTGGACCATACAAGAGCTCGGAGTCCCTCACGGATGGGAAGCTCCGTCAGTTCTATCAAGGCAGCCCAGAGAGACAGATGATGGGATTTAAAGACCAGGGTCGAATGCGCTCCTCTCTCGGCGGCCAAAGCAGTGGCACAGGTTACAATGAGATTCTAATGGATTACATTTGGGGCAAACAGCAAAAGAGGCCCACCCAGGCTCAACAAAACCAATCAGCAGGACGCATCTGGCCGGACTTCTCCTCTCCTCCATCGGGCACTCCTCCACACTACAATGGTTTCTCCCATTCACAGATACATCTGGCTGCCGCCCCACCTTCCTATAGTCCCATGTTGCTGCGGGGTCAAGAGGCCGAACCCCGTCGGGTCAAAGTGACACGAACGAAATCCTGTGGACCCTTCATCCCTTTACAGCAGCACCCACAGGACGCTGTGTTGTTCTCGGCGTACGATTCATCACATCCCTCCGCTGGATCCACCACTTCTTCTATTCCCAACCTGCTCCCTCACCACACAGAGCTGTCCACTGCTGCAGTGTTTGGCCGCAGAGCGCCTCAGTTCTCTCTGCCCACTCCTGAGGACTCCACCCGCAGTCTGCACAAGGCACTGGCTCTGGAGGGACTCCGGGACTGGTATCTGAGGAACGCCTTAGGTTATTCCACTACAGCCAAAGGTCACGACGGACTCTCCATGCGCCAATCACATACTCACCATCTCGTGCACCAGCCTCAGTCTGTTACAGCCGACCCACTGTACTCTGTGCACCGTCAAATACCTCAGTCAGCTTCATTTCATGGGCATCCCTTGCATGCCAGGTGAGCTTTCCACATTTTTATTTCACTTTACCATGATTATGGAAAACTTGAAAATATCAGAGAAGTTGTGAGATTGGAAAAGCAATGCAAAAATCTATGCTAAAAACATTTCTATAGCTAGTCATGAACATTTGGATTGAACAAATGGTGTGGAAACCCTTCCACAAATACTTATTATTGTTATTAGTAGTTGTAGTAATAATACTGCTAATGAAAATAATAATAATATCAATATTATTAATAATAATAAACTTACAAATTACAATGTTATTTCTTGCATGACTGCTTTACAGTTCTCAAGACGTTTGGATGTTTGTTTTTGTGTTATTGTCATCTTATGCTCACAAAAGTAGCATTTATTTGATCAAAAATACAGTAAAAGCAGCAATCTTGTGAATGTAAATGTCTTCATTACTGTCACTTTTTGATTAATTTATTGCATTCTTTAAGGCATCCTAAAAAAATCTTATTGACCCAAAACCTTTTATGTATATTTAACACAATAGTTTGGAGTGAGTAGTTTTTTAATTAGCCTAGTTATTTCTAATTGGTTAGATGATTTCTTGTGGTGACATTTTCATCTTCTCTTTTCACCATGGCAGGTCCGTGGAGCTCTCTCTCTACCCAGAGCCTTTCCCCTTAGAGGGGAGCACTCAGAAAGAGTCCAGCTCTGAGCCCCCTTCACCTGGAACACTGGTCTGACCGGCAGCCTATACCCCCCAAGGCCTCCAATGCAACATGTTGCAATATTTGATTAAAAAAAGGACACCTTGTTTTAGGGATGCATTTGTCCAATTGCTCAAAATGAAAAAAAAAATAAAATAAAAATCTGAAACAATGCATCCTTTGTACACAATGCATCCGCTGCCACACAAACAATGACAGCAGGACAAAATAGTATTTGATTGGAGAAATATATAATTTTACTATACTTTCAAATTTCAGCATTATTTAAAAGTACAATTATCATACTGCATATTGTTGCATCCCTACATTGTTCAGCAAATAAGGAGGCACCTGTAATAGCACAGAACTGAAATCGAGTGATCAGTGTGTTGGCTGTCATAGATCTAGTGCAGTGTTTGATTGTAAACTAGTGTTTACAGAGAGCGTTTTTCCTCCTCCATGATCCGTGTGTGTGTATTATTGGGATGTTATTGTAATGTGTTTACATTTTCAAAACAAAATATAAAGGTCATCATATCATCTCCACTTCATCCTGAGATATATATATATACTTATAATTTTTATTGTTATTTTATTTCTTTTTTTCAGAGAATAAAATAGATTATAAAATGTATGTATTCTAAATTACTATTTTGTAACTAATGTTTCAGGTTAACAGTCATTTAATTATATACAAGTCTACTCTGAGTTTAATGAACTCATGTGTTTTAATGTACTATAACAGCAGTGAATGTGTTGCATACCTGTTTGTTTATATCTATATATCTAAATATCTATATGTAGCTATGACGAGTATGCTAAAAATCATTTCATATAGAGGACCTTGAAGTGAGGATGAGCTTTCACTTGGAGGGCTTATGTTCTCTGAAGTCTTAGACATGCAAATAAGCTTATGCCTGAACTCCGAAATGAACTTTGAAGCTCTAATACAGCGATTTATACAATTTAGCCCACGGTCATCAAATCCACAGTTTCAAAGGACTTGAAAAGGACTGCTGACCTAAAATACTGAGATCTTGAATTCTGAAATGCTAGTCTTGAGGCCTGTTCACACTAAGTCAAAAAAGATCCGTGAGAAGATTTTAAAATGAAAAAATGCATCCGAGTGAAATCCTTCATACAGAGTCAGAAATGAACGATTATTCATGTTTTTTTTATTATTTAGTTGTTTTCAGTTTAATTCTGGGATGCCAAACAGTTTAAGAGTTTAACAGTTTTGAGAAAATTGGCATCAGACTCTGTGTGAATAGTTTTGGTGCAAACATTGTTTGC
>JAUZSZ010000112.1:17726923-17747241 GCA_034780575.1 Labeobarbus marequensis | reverse complement strand
GTTCAGAAGGCAATAGTCAAGGAAGTGCTTTAATCCCCGACCGACAGCGATACGAATCTGAGCTTTAATGCATTAGCGTAGTCCCTATACGGTCATGGGGACAGATGGCGGGGCCATCTTTGCATTTCTTTGTTAAAGATTACGACATCTTGTAATTTTTACAATGCACTTAGTCGCTAATGATCTAGGATGAAAAGGTGCTCTGTGAAAACTTTGTCGGGATTAATTATCCTCTTCTTCTGTATGAACACATTTCAAAATACGCCTCCTCTCTTTAAAAATATGTCATTAGAGTGCGGTCCTTTGAAATACAAAAAAGGCATTTAATCATTTATGTAATATAAGAACGCATTGAGAGATCACAGCAGGGTTCTTTGCTCTTGGGAGAGTCAGTCTGCAGTGATCTGAGCTGTGTGAACAGGAAAACTGAAGCTACACGAGCTATTGCTAAAGAGGACTAAATTTGTTTTACTTTTAAAATATACAGACCAGAAATAATGATAATCATTCTTGCACTCAGACAGCCATCCATTACACCAGTAGTTGGCAGAATATGTTTATGAGTGAGACTTTATATTTATGAATCACTACTACATTTATGAATCACTCACTTAGTCATTTGGTTCAAAAACACGGATTCATTCAGCAACATAATATGTGATCGTTTTTTTCAAGTGAGCCACTGAATCAATCACTCCTCCAGCTGGTTTTATACAAATAATATAAATTGGATATATTGTCTTAAAATATAATTAGCTCATCCCCATTTATAACTAAGGTAAACTCTATGTGAAGGAGAACAAATGTCCCCACAAGGACAGTAAAACTTGAAATTGTTTGTTTCCCATGAGACCCATCAATTTCTATTTTATTTTATTTTATTTCATTTTTTATTTCATTTTTTATTTTTTTTTAATATTATTTTATTTTATTTATTAATGTTATAAAATCATTTCTTTATGTATGCATGTAATATTCTTTGTGTGTTGTGTTTAGGGGTAAGTTTATGTCTATGGAAAGTTATATACATACATTATGTGTGTGTGTGTGTGTGTGTGTGTGTGTGTGTGTGTGTGTGTGTGTGTGTGTGTGTGTGTGTGTGTGTGTGTGTGTGAGTGAGTGAGTGAGTGTGAGAGAGAGAGAGAGAGAGAGAGAGAGAGAGAGAGAGAAAATGTACATTGTCTAAAGTATCTAATGGTTGTTTGGCCAAGAAGGACAGCTTTAAAATATTACAATCAATAAACATCTACCTTTTAGTGTGTTCTGAATTTAAGAGCTAGTTAATTCACTTCAGATCTGCCTTGTATCATTATTGTATAATGAAATAATGTTTAAATGAGGCAATCAGTCCTTTTGTAAAAAATGGTTTTAATTTCCTTATTAAATAAAATTGGGTCAGGTTGTTGGCAGCCCTGAATTATCTCATTTTTTATTCTTGTATTCCTCATTATCTCTCTTTTAAAAGCTCCTCTTGGAAGCTAATATTATTATTTATTTTTTTATTCAGACATTGTATAAAAGCTGGTAATGGCTAATTTGTTATCATTTCCGAAAGTGATTTCCACAATTGATCCTGCTTTTAAGAGGCACCTCAGTCATTAATGCTTTTTACTGAAGGCTTCCTAATTACCTTTAATCATTCTTTAGAAATCATTTACATGTAGAAAATGTCCTGTAATATACTAAAGTAATTCCAGAATTCTCTAAAGTGCGGGGTTATAAAGTTCCAACAGTCCAGGCTATACATATCCATTCGATCTCTGAAAGTTTTCAGGTTGGCGGCTACAAAAGACATTAAAAGTAGTAAAAAGTCAAATTAAATCATATACAGCTTGTGTGCCACAGATTATTCTGTGTGGGGGGGAAATGATAATTTATAAGAAATGAATTACTGTCCAGATTCTCTATCCAGTTCGCTAATTATTGACCTCTGCATTATAATTTATTCACTTACTTTTCAAGGCAGCTGCTGCAACCAACAAACATATAAACTAGTTCTGAAGTAGCACTTGGTCTATACATCAAAACCTGCAAACTTTCACCTGAGCTTCACTAAACTTCATTAAACAAATTCATGGTGCGATTACAAGACATGCTGGGAATGGAAATCTCCAGGACCGATTCAATCCTCTCCAAATTAAAGACTCCAAGCTAAACTTATTGGCTGGATCTTATTTTGATTTGGGAGGACTGACAGAGTACAGAGATATTCATCAATATGAGGAGCCAGTGGTCAAACAGTGATATCAGAAACTTGTCCCTGTGCAGGTGTTTATGCAATAGTCACAGCAGATGTCTGTATCATAAACACAGCAAAAATAGCCTGTAGGAATAAAAATAAAATAAAAAACTGGATCTCTGTAATATCTCAATTGCAAAATGTGTCTCCTAGAGTTTCAGAAGAGATCAGCATCATAAAATTTGTTCATATTTGCAACAATAATAATCACAAAGTCTCAAAGTGCTTGAAAAAAATACATAAATATTCAATCAGCTAAAGTGATGCAATAACAAATGAGTAAAAACATAATCTATCAAAATATGATTTGTTTGTATGTTCTTATATACTAACACTAGTTTGTCTTCTGTGTGGTAAACCCTGAAGCACAACCAAACAACACTTGTCTCATCTGACAGCGCTTTCATTTATCTCCTCACTCTTATTTTCTTTCAGACCATAGTCAGGATATCCCCATGCGCTTGTGATTTTGCACGTACGCATGCTGGCTTTCCATTTGTCACTTTAAACGTCTTGTTTCTGTATTTGAAGAGTCTAAAGGAGCTTTGAGGAAGACAAATATCCTGAACAGAGAACCACAGCTGGTCAAAGTCTTCATAGGAAGTCACACAAAACAGTCTGAATCAAAATTGAACACTCGTTTGATGTCAAAACCTCACCCACAACACTGTAAAAAAAATTTTAAAAAGTAGTTTCAACTTAAAATAATGTTACCCCGTAACTTAAAATTTCAAGTTGACACTCCAAAAATGTTAAGTCAGTGGGGTAACAAATTATTTTAAGTTGAAAATTTTTTAAACATTTTTTTTTACAGTGAATGCAGTAATGAGAAAACAGTAACTTAAAATATTGAAACATGATTTCCATGAATAAAAAAATAAAGGAAACCCTTTCCCTACGTCCAAATGTGCCTACTTGCCTACTAGAAAAAGAAAAAAAAAACAGAATGTGAAAAGACTGTCATAAAACAGTAAAACAATAGTCTTGTATTCCAGTGCAAAGATTCTTAAATCAAGATGCATTTACTTGAGATGTAAAATGACAGAAGAAGTCTTGTTTTATGAGACATGTATCTACATGAAGAGTTTAGGATTAAAACAAGAACAAATATTTGCCAGTCGGCTCAGAAAAAATCAGTTTAATTCAAGAAAAGGGAAAGGAAGTTTTAATTTGTTTCTTTCTTTTTTTCAGTGCATGTAATGTTTAATGCTATGACTTACTGTAAGATTTTAATTAACAATTTAACACATTTTAAAGCCTTTTGTGGAAGGTTGGGCTAAGAGTTTTTTAGACCTGAAGAAATTCTTTTCTAATCAGAATTTCTCCTCATCCAAAATGAATACATATGGATTATTTCACAGACAGAAAACAAAGCAAAATGTAACATTTTTTTTAGTAGCAAAGTTGACAAAAAACCTCCAAACATATTTCAAAGAAACTAAAATACTGGCAAATCAAAAAACCTGGTTTCTTTTTAAATCAAACCTTGTTAAATAAAACTGTATGAGAAGAAGCTTTGTTGATAATGTCAGGAGTAATCATTAAAAACACAATTTTTCCTATGCTAGCTCAAAGAATATTAATGGTGGGCTGCACAGCAAAACCACCTACGGTATTGGAAGAGCCCTTGAGACATGACTATAGGTATGTTTAGTAACTGGTTTGCATAAATGCCTTCAGGTTTACAGGTTTTGGTCGTTTAGCAGTGCATTTTGTGTGATGAAAATCCTCTTTCTTTCAGCTTTAGTGTGCAAGAATCTCAAGTTAAAAACGAGCCATTGCTGTTGAACAAGGTTGGTGAATGGACATTACACAAACTTTCACTGGATCTGCCCTGCCAACCTGATGGCTTTGTGTAATATTCTGTACCCACTTGACATCTCTCATTTGGCATTAGTACTTGTGGGCTTTCAAGGCTATCAAGACTAGCTTTTGGAGAGCCCACATTCCTGTGCTGTCATGGTAACAGTCTTCTGTGCCAGGTGAGTAATGAATATTTACATTTTGATGGATGGTTATCCATCATCATATCCCTCTGAGACACACTCAGTCTCTGAGGGCTTTGAAAAACTTGTAGAAGTCCAGAGAGATTACCTAAAACATATTAAATTTAGATCAACTGAAAGCCAAGTGCACAAGTAGAAATAACTGCAAAAATATATTATATAATATAATATTCCTACAGTTTAAGGTCTGTGCAATTTTTTAATGTTTTGAAAGACATCTATTATTCTCACCAAGGCTGCATTTATATAATATATATATAAAGCAGAAT
This sequence comes from Labeobarbus marequensis, assembly GCA_034780575.1. Classification (NCBI taxonomy): domain Eukaryota; kingdom Metazoa; phylum Chordata; class Actinopteri; order Cypriniformes; family Cyprinidae; genus Labeobarbus; species Labeobarbus marequensis. The sequence goes on along the minus strand of JAUZSZ010000112.1, from coordinate 17,742,727 downwards.
TTTCAGCACCTGTAGTGTCACATGATCAGTGTTGGGAGTAATGCATTACAAGCAACGCAATTTGCGTAGTCAGATTACTTTTCAAGTAACTAGTAAAGTAACTCCTGTCTCGTGTTGAGAGAAGTTGGGAGTGAAGTGCAGAAACAGAGGCACTTCCTTTAGCCGGAGGCTTACGAAAAGTAATGCAAAAGTAATATAATGCATTACTTTCCATAAAAAGAAAGTAAAGTAATTAATTACTTTTTTATGGAGTAATGCAATATAGTAATGCAGTCCTTTTAAAAGTAACTTTCCCCAACATTGCACAATATCCTTTAGAAATCATTCTAATATGCTGATTTGCTGCTCAAGAAACATTTCTTAATATTAGCAATGTTAAAAACGGTTGTGCTGCCTAAGATTTCTCTGGAAATGGTGATACTTTTTCAGGATTCAGGGTTCGAAAGAACAGCATATATTTGAAATAAAAACCCACAATGTGACTGTAATCAGTGATCTGTCAAGGCTGATCAGATGATTGCAGACAGATGTTAACACCGAATCTAAACTGGGAGTCTAGTGACGGCATTCAGAACGCTGACAGCATCCATTACCTGCGCGCTGGGAAGGTGGGTGTGCAGCTTTCTGAATCTGATGAGTTGCCGCTGTGTCTCTTGAGTCCATTTGTGATGCCTAAATAAAGAGCATTAGAGTACTTTAGCATATTAAACACATCGTGGTGGACAGCACTTAAATCACTGCTCAATAAACTTATTTCGAGTAATCGCCTTCCAGTACCGTTTTCTTCAGGTGGAGAGTGGGTCTTTTCATCTTCACCGTCCGAGGATGTACTCAGTCCTTTGGATCTCAGCTGGTGAGGGGATGGAGGGGGCGATTTTGGGGCTGGTGGTGTTGACAGTAATTTGGCTGGTGAGGTCTGCTCTGGTGATACATCATTTTCAGCTTTGCTGACTCCATTTTCCAATAAAACGGGCTTGTCCTTTGTCGGTCTGGTTCCATTTTTAGCTTTCTTGAAGAGAATCGATGTCCGACGACCCACACCCATCTTGGGCGAATCGGATGAGCTCTCTGTGGAGGAAACTCTGATCACTGCATCCTCCTGAGTGCTGGGGTCCTGCTCTTTTGTATGGAAGTTCTCGTCATCTTCTAAAGACTGATCGTGATTTTCTTTCAGGCCTCTTTCTTTTCCTTTTGCCCTACGTTTTCTGCTGCCGGGTTTATTTGACTCAGCTGGAGTGGTGGTCCGTCCTGTCTCTAGGCAGAACATAGGCGGGTTTGGTGGGGCATCTCCAGGTAAAGGTGAAGAAGCCGGACAAGTGGGTTCCTGCACTTTTTGGATTGTCGATTTCTTTAGGTCTTCAACCATGGAAAGAAATTAATGATTACCTTAAAGTTGCACACAATTCATGAGGTTTGAATTAAAAACAATCATCTGTCACTTGACGTATTGAGTAGGTTTTCCACCATGGTCTATTGTGGAAGCCTATTTGTGCCTCAAAAAAAAAAAAAATTAACTCAGAGTTTGTTGTTATTCTTAACTAAAATCTTCTATTGAAATTAATAAAATAAATCAAATGAAATCAAATAAAATAAAAATATTAAATGAAAAAACCTAAACTGATAAATTAAACTGGCAACTAACTGAAATAATTGAAGTTGAAGTACTACAATTACTCAAACTACAACTGAAACAGATTATTTTAAAGCTAAATAGTAAAAATTATTAAAAAAAGAAATGACAAAAACACTAAAATGAAAAAAAAAAACAAATAAGGAAAAAAACTAATTTAAAATATAAAAAAAAATACATTATGATTATACTTATACTGTACAATATTATGAATATACTGATTAAAACTGCCAGATGTAATGTTGCAACACAAAATATGCAGTCATAAATATGAAAGACATTTGCAAATTTTCTTTCTTTCTTTTTTTTTTAAATGAGGCACAAACGGTCTTCCATAAAATATAGACTCTGGTGGAAAACTTTAATATATTATGGCATCCATAATATTATTTTTACTTCCCTGAAAATTATATAGCACATAAATTATACAGCATGAAATTCTTTTTCAGGCATTTATTTACACATCCTCTGGACCTTGTTTACTTTGCATTACCTGTGATGGAGGTTATGTAACCCATCTTCTCCTCTGCCTTTCTTACTTTGCTCTTTTCCTCCTTAATTTTCCCATTTAGCAGTCGTGAGTTGCGGGCCTGATGGCTGATTTTGTGACGGAGGCTGTTAATTTCTCTGCGCAGCAGGCGCATGCGTTTTGTGCGACCTCCGCTGGTACGCATAGACGCCACCAGATCCAGTTTGTCCAGCAGGGTTTTCAGCTGGTCTTCAGGACACATGTGCACACGATTTTCAGGGTCCAAGAGCAAGTCGACTGTAAGTCATGTGATAGAAAGAAAAATGTAATGATTAATATTCATTCATGGTGGGCTACATTTATTGTGTTTTTTGATTCTTCTGAAGCTTTAAAATGACATGAAGGCAAGCATATAATGACAGAATTTACATTTTTAATCATGTCATTAAAAGGCTATACACTATTTTAGAGACTTTTGGTTTTGGAAGAAACAGACATGAATGTTCACCTTCATCCCACCAGGAGTCTGTGGTGTTGTGTGTGCTGGCCTTTTCTGGCAGGTGCAGGCCTGTGCTGGGATCGAGGCCTATGCTGAGAGCCTGGAGTTGGGCGTGTCTCAGAATAGCTCCACCCACCTCCCGAAGTTGCATGGCAGCTTTGTGGAACACTGTGTCATTGGAGTTGTATCTCAGACAGTTGGATATCATGAGATTGAAATCACTTTCCAAGTCAGCCACCGATGAGTATTTATGGGCCTCCAGCTTGTCATGCATTGTAGAGAAGTCCATCGGCTCAGAAACAAACTCCAGATAGTCTGGAACCTGGGAAAACATTAAAAAGGACATATGGAAAAAAGGATTTTCCTTGCTGTCTTAAAATAAAAAGGTCTACGTCATGCAGATGCGTCATGTTCACGGCTAAATGAAATGAACTTTTAATCCCTCACCTCCTTCAAATTGACCGGTGAGGTGAAAATACGATCAGTGTCTTTCTCCTGCAGCTGCTCCAGTGTAGAGCGCAGAAACATCTGTGCCGGGGTGAGCTGCAGCTCCAGCACAGCCTGCTGAAGTTTCATCTTACCAGAAAAGAGAGCCAAATTAAACCCATGCTGTGAATTAGTAATTAACTCAGGCCTGTTCTGGCAATAAGTGATGGTTTACAGAGAACAGGGCCTTGACAATGCAACAAAAGAACATTACAGAATGAAGGGATCTGTGTCACCTGTTCTCTTTTAAGTCTCTCCCTCTTTCTTATGAGCTCAATAAGAAGTCGAGCTTTTTCCAGGTCCTGACGAAGCTTCTGCCAGTACTTTAGCTCTTCTCTGACAGCCAGCAACTTTGAATCTGGCTCTCTCTAAAATTTAAAAAAAGAAAAAAAATCTGTCAATGTAATGCACATACAAGCGATCTGGGGTCTTTTAACACACTCAGTAAGCAATACTTTTGTCCTATGCAGAAAAGATTTGAAAATATGATCAAATCAGCCATATGTAATATACAAACAAACACGGGGCAGGGAAAGTGAGAATGACAAGTGCTGCAAATTTGTAGAAATCAGCAGCGCTTTGCTGGCACAGATTCTGTGTGGGCTTGGTTATTAACAGTTGGAGAACACATTATTTACACTCTTTACTGTCAATAAAAGCGTAATGTGTTACAACACACTAACCTGCTCTGACTTCTGAGCCTGTAGATGAGAATGGAGCCGGCGGATGAGCGGCACTCCATTACGAGAGTGACGCTTTAGCAGCCAGTAATTGTGGAGCCTGTGCATAAACTGATTCTTCCTTTCAACAGAAACCCCCGTGCAAATCTTGTTGAGCCTATTTAAAAAATATGATAAAGGCCAATTGTTAAATTCTACATGAAACATTCACATCTTGTTTCTCATCTGTAATGTAACACATTTCTAAAGTAACACAAGATATACAATTATGTTCACTTTATCCATTAGGATTATAAAAAGCGTCTGTTCAATACTAGGACAGAGCTAGACCTAGATGTGCTCATAAAGGACTTTGAAACATGTCTGTATCCAATTTTTTAAGGCAGGGTCTGAAGGTCAAGTTCATCCTTAAAATCATCTTGATGTATCCCAATAATATAAAGCAGCATTTATTTCAATAGAAATTTGTTGTTACAAAGTACAAGTATTTACTGTTACTTTTAATCAATGTAATGCATTCTTATGGAATACAAGTATGAATTTCTTTAAAAAAAAATTTAAAATCTTACTGACCCCAAACTCCTAAAACAGTAGCCTTAAGCTATTATTGTTTAACAATATTTTCCAGCCTAGACTGTGTTTTAGGAAGATAAACGGTATCAATTCAATTTGATGCTGATTTTAGAATTAAGTCACTTCCACACTGACCAAATATAAGGTGAAGATAAGGTTCCTCTACATGTTTACAGTAAGGTAAGATGAAAAGACCAGACATAACAGACAAAAAAAACCAGACAAAAACATTTACCGGAAGGACGGTATCTGTGGCACCAGCAGGAGGGGCACTCCCGTCTTCCGCGAGGTCCCTGCCGAATTCTTCTGCGTTTTCTTCTGTTGTGCGGCTGAACCTTTTTTCCGCCCATTCTGGTTTTGCTGTAGCGGAGGCCCTAATGTGTATGACCTCTGACCTCTGTTACCCCTGCCCCCGACCAACCCGTTGTCTACATCCCCCTCGTTCCCCGTGCCAGGAGGTGAGTGGTTCTCGCAATAAGCAGTCTTCTTCACAGTAAAAGTGGTGCCGTTGGCGCCGGTCTCACGCACAGGGTCGATTTTCATATAGAGCCCGGCTCTCTGGGCACAAGTGACGTGAAACGCCCTGTAGCAGTTCGCTTTGTGGCACTGAATAGACGCCCCCCTGCCTTTCTGTTTGCACAGGTAACAGGTGAGCTTCCATCGCGCAGGGGGAATGTTCTGCACTCCCTCCACGGGCTCCAGGAACACAGTGTTAGCAAAGCACACTTCAGGGATCCATATGGCACAGATGACATGGGCCCAGCTTCCATCGCTGGTTTGCTTGAATGCACCTCCCCAATTGGGGCAGAGGACGCAATCGACAGGACGTGATGGGGACTGCAGACAGCGCCTGCACAGCCACTGGCCCTCAGGGATGTAAGGCACCCCGTAACATTCTTGGTGCACGGCGAGGTTGCAGATGTCGCAAAACAGGATGACGTTGCTATTGAGACACTCATCGTCGAGGCAAACGCAACAGTAGGCATCTTCGTCGATGGTGCTCTGGGACAGCGCCTGGCTGCGGGACTCCAAAATGGACTCGCGTTCAAGTCGGTCAATCAGTAACTCAAACGTATCAGGAGGGACTGAAGCGTGTCCATCAGACACACGCTTTCGATTGACCATCTCTAGCCAAGCCATGTCCTCCTCGTCCATGTCATACTCAGCTTCGTTGTCCAGCTCTTCCCCTGACTTCTCCATGTAGCGGTAATAAGCCACAGGAAGAGGAGGAGCCTCTGAAGCCGTGAAAGTGTCCACCTTACGAAACGTAGGCTTAGGCAAGGGGGTTTGGTTATGGGCCACCTGGTTTTGCAAGCTATACTGAGAGCTTGATTTCTTTTTGGCTGCGTGTTTGCTATCTTTCCGCTTGCTTTTAGATGCGGTCTGTTTATTTCCCTGTCTCTGCTCGCTGTTCTCTTTGTTACTGTTGCATTCCGTCAGATCCTGAGCCAGCATCTCGTCTTCTGTTACAACGGAGAACTGGTCACAGATGTTGATCCGGTGGAGCCGTCCTTCTAGCTCAATCTCCACCATTTTCTGAGCCTGTGCATATGTAAGTGTGTCTCTGGTCGTAGAGAAGTTCAGTCTGCATGGAGAAGGCGGACAGAGCAGAGTGTCTGTGTCAGCATGGCTGGATGGACCAACCTGTCCCTGATCTTCTCCTCTGACCATTCCTCTCCCAAAGCCTCCAGCCCTGGACTGGACAACTCGTTTTCTTAACTTCCTCATTGGAGTCACCGTCTATATGAATGCTAAAATATAAATGGACATAAGTACCTGCAAAGATAAACAAAAATAAATATATATTACAAATATTGAGCAGATACTGCTAACAAAACTAAGACAAGACACTACCAGCAAAGACTATAGAAATACAAAAATGGTTCACTCCTATACATATGAATGGGAAAAACTGCAACGCGCAATATGGAGGAATAGTCCCTCCTTCTAAATTAAAGAGCTGATCACTAATTGGTAAAATCATTGCGTCACTGCAGTTGCCATCTGAAGCTCCGTTTCCCATAGAAACCTGAGGCAAGACCAGCCAATCCGCTTGCGCTGTCTTAAGCGCGTTATAACTACATATACGCATTGGCTAGTCTAGCCTGAAAAATAAGCTTTTTTAACACTATTTGAGCATAAGAAACAACATTCATGGGGCAGTTAACTTCAGATATAGTGGCTGATTTGAAATATGTAATTTATTGGTGACTTCAGCGAGCAGTTTTTGAGATTTCAGGATTCCCCCATTCATTTAGGTAGGACTTGGTCTTGTTTACGCGACCCGGCAGCATTGCAAATATGGCTGCTGAGCAAACAGACTTTCCTTGAAAGGGACTTTGCTACAAGTCAGTTTTAAGGACTTACATACACCATCAATATCTATTTTCTGAAGGTTTTAATAGAAGAGATTGTTCATTTGCCTTGGAATTTATACACTGTGATTATTCAATGCAAAAGGTATGGTGATTGTTATTAGTTAAAAAAAACAAAAACGTTTACCCTATTCATTTATAGTGTCTTGCCAAGAACCATAAAAACCATGTTGGTGCAGCAAACCTTCTCAGGTTGGTTTCAATGGCTTTTAGCAATGATTAGTGCAAATAGCCCCCCTTGTTGGCAGAAGCTATTTACACTAACTCCACCCACCAAGGTGTAACTGGGATAGTGAACATTATAAATAATGGCTATGAATCATCAGCTCCAGTGGCGCAGATGGTAAAGCTTGTGTCGTGGTCTTTTTGACGCGATTGACCAGGTGTCAAACCCGCCTTTTGCCAAACTTTTTTTTTCTCCCTTTTCAAATCTCATATCACATCGTAAAGGCATTTATTTTCAATAAAAATTAAGGAAATAACCAAAAAGTTGAAACTAAAATATTGGGTATGGTTAGGGTAGGTGTAGGGAGGGCTTTATTGTACCAATAAGGTGGCATCCATTTAATAATTTGAATTAAAATTATGATTTACACTCAATACGTTATTATTGTACACTGTTTTATAATATAATACAATACTGAAGTGCAGATAATTGCCACTATTTGCAACAAGTAGTAAATAGCAGAAAATCCTGCTATTTTAACAGTGTAAACAGAATCTATAGCTCTTTGCACTTAGTGTAAATAGCATATCGTTAAAAAACACTGCTATTTGCACTGTGTAAATAGCAGCTATAGCTAAGAAAATATGCTATTTTCACTTAGTGTAACATAGCCTCCATCTCTATTTACACTTAGAGCAAATAGCCACTGCCAAAAAATTAACTGTCAAATGCAGCAGCTACTCTGCTCCTTCATGGTGTGTTTGCTGTAACATAAAAAGTAAAAGTAAATGCTTTATTGTGAACAATAAACATCTTATAATTACTGAAATGAGCAGATACACATTTACAGCATGCACGTCACTCCATTTGAAACACTGTAAATAAATATATATCAGACGAACCAATAGGGTGCTTTGCACATATCACGTGAATAATTCGAGCCAATCACCGGGCAGACCTTCAATGTTTCCTCGACCCAGTTGACGTAGTTCGGTTGCAGAGCGCTAAATACCAATCCTGAAGCGAGACAGACGAGTCAGCCATTTTAGCAGGGCTGACGGACAGTCTGAACCTTGATTGTTTTCCTGATAATAAACTCTGACGGTGTAATTACACTTTATCAACCAAACGACAAATAACTACACATGACGCTATAGCTATATGCAAGTCGTGTGCGTATCTGCAGAGAAAAAGCACTTGTATGTAATAAAGCGCCGCGTACAGTCAGCAAAGCAGCGCCTTTCAGTGCTGGAGCCATGTTTAGAGAGTGCAAGCAAGAAACCGCGGCGCTTCCTGCCTCCGTGACATTACTGTTTATAGAAAACAGTTGAAAATAAATCAGCAAACTTACTCTTTTATCGATCGCTCGAAACGACAGAGAATGCCGGTCATATCCAGGGGCGACAGCGTCCTCTTCTGTAGCAAGACGGGCTTCCTCAGCCCTCCATTGATGAGACTTCCCACAAAAACGTTCTTAAACACTCATCCCGGCTCTTTACTCAACACTAACACCTTGACATGGTGTCCGAGTGTTTTAAATAGACGCCTGACATTATTGCAGAGAGTATCGGGTGCACTGAACGTTGGTTTGTAATTAAATTGGCAAGAAAAATACGCCCCTTTAGAAAAAAAAGGCGAATTCTCGGCGTTGGGTTTGCACTTGCCGCGCGCATCATGCGCACTGGTCTGTGATTGGTCGAAATGGTCACCGTGAGGCCGTGGAGTCTTACTGAAGCCAGTAGAGACTGAGAGCGATGAGAAAAACAACGCGACTGACTTCCCTCATCTGTTTGCGCGCATAGACTCCATGTTCACGTGCTACATAAACGTCCGTGTATTGCATGGTGCATCATGAGGAAAAAAACATAATTTCTTGACGATAGAACTTTCTTAGTAATTTCTTGACGAACTACTTGACACAGTAGTTAATATTAATACAGATAATAATAGCGATAATAATAATAATTATAATATAATGATATTTGAAACAATTTTTGTCCGTTCCATTTTCCTCTGAATATAAAGACTGATATAAAATCTTTTAATAGTACTGTATGTGATTTTTGTCCACTTACTATCCATTAGCTATTATTATTATTAGGCCTATTATTATTATAAAGTATTTCATTTTGAAATATGTTGTTTTAAACAACCCGAGATTATTTCATCTTTTCCTTTTTCCACTGAATATATAAAGACCGTCTTCTAATGCACTATATACACTTTATGCATGTGTAGTATGCATTAGCATTTTCCCAAAACACACTGGTGTTGGAGGACACTCTAGTTATTATATTCAGTATTGGGCCATACTGACCTAAGACACTGAAATTTAATAATAATACAGGTAATAATAGGCTAATAATGATGATGATGATGATGTTGTTTTAAACTTAATTTTTGTCCTTTCCATTTTCCTCTGAATATAAAGATGATATTTTAATGGCACTGTATGTGATTTTTGTCCACTTACTAGTCATTATTATTATTATTATTATTATTATTTCAGATTTATTTGATTTTATTTTTTTAAACAACCTGAGATTACTTAATCTTTTCCCTTTTCCTCTGAATATATAAATACCATCTTTTAATGTAGGCTACTGTATATACACTTTATACATGCTTTATAATTTTTCCCATATACACTGGTGTTGGAGGGCACACTAGTTATTATATTCAGTATTGGGCCATACTAACCTAAGAAACTGAACTTGGACACAAATGTTAAAATCAAAATTTCATGTATTTTCAATATCGTCTGTATCTAACATATTCTGGAAGTATGTCAAGTGTATAATTCATCCGGCTCCAGAATATTCTATCAACCCACATTTCATTCTAAGTGTTTCATTCTAAGTAAATTTCTCCACCCCCCAAAACTCATTGGCTTTTCCCAAGCCTTTAGTGGGAACCCTCTAATTCATTATTGTAAAGCACACCACTGTCTTGATCGGTGTCAGTGTCGGTGCTGCCCCAGCACAGTGGAATTTCACCGCAGACATCATGGTAAGTGTGAGACTGAGAGGATGCTGTTTGATTGATAGATACTTAGAAAGTAATTAATGTCTGTTTGATTTGAAGTACGCTGGAAGCTCTGTAAATGCTTTGGTGGTCATATGGTAGAAACTTCATATGTATTATTACTCAACAAAATATTAAGAATAAAGAATAAAAGAATAAAATGTTACTTTTTACATTTTTTTTTTGCAATTTATATATGCATATAATAATATTTTACTTTGTAAACATTTATATATTAACATATTTATATATATATATTATATAAATAGAATTTAAAAGTCACATGCTGACCACTTATTATGTGTATTAATACTAAATAGCCTGTGTGTATAGGGAGAGATGGGTATCTAGTATTAATAATTGTAATAAAATAGACTACATAGCATGCACATACATTGCAAAAAAAATAAATTTATTAAATTAAAATATTATATACAGTATATATTTGAATACATTAATGTTTTAAATGTGTTAATATGTAAACAGCCAGTTTGTCTGTTTGGCTTGCAGGTCAGGGTCAGCAACATGGGAATTGTCTCTTTATGCATAGTATTGCTGCTGGGGTCAGAGATCTGCATAGCAGGTATTTCCAAAGTTTGTTGATATATGGATATATAATGTAAAAGTGAAATATTCTTGCGTTCTGCAGTTACTATGTTTTTGTCTCATGTGAAATTGTTATGATGTAATGGCATCACACAGCAGCACATTGAATTATTTCCTGTATAGTCTATTTCAGTATAATCAGTTCTGTTTCTGAAAGAAATATAATAGAGGCATTGCTTACTTTTACGGTATCTCGTGTGTAATTTCATAAAGAGCAGTTACGATGAAATCTGTGCCAAGTCGTCTTGTCCTCGCCACATGAAGTACTTGAATTTCACAGGCCTGTCATATGATAAATGGCTGAACAGTCATCTGGGCACTTCATCAAAGATAGTGACCACATCCTGCTTGGCACACTTCACACCCCATTCTGTCAGAAAGGAAGTCAGCCAGCTGAAACCCTCTCAAAAACAGTTATAAATCAATTCAAAACCTTGAACAAGCAGAACAGTGTTTAAGACATGCCAAGCTATGACAGCACATCGAGGACCCTCTGTGTCTGTCATAAATTCAATAGGAGGAGCTGATGAGTGTCAACATCACTCTATGGTGTTGATGGAGTCCTGAGGGCCTCACTCAACTTTAGCTTCAGATACTCTTTGACTGCCCTTACCAGGCCTTCGTGATCAAGTGACAAAAAACAGTAACTCCAATTAGTCACAGTTCAGCCCTGCAATGAGATTGTTGTCTCTCACTTCTGAGAAAGTAGAAAAACACAGCCAAACTTTGTGGGCTCCAGAAACCCGGAAGCTGCCTAAGAGGGCATCAAACGCAGCCGTGCCATTCACTCATCGTTATCTCCCCAAGATTCGCAGATTGAGCAAGGATGGGGCTGCCGAACAAAAGGTTCTCTGATGACTCTGGCTAATTTAAGATGGAGCTATTTGTGACACAAATGCAGCAGGAAATGAGACTCCCAGCCAGAGGACTGATTTGGCAGATCAATAGAGGAGCCACTGAAATCTTGGCCATGTCTTTCTGTGTCAACTTGAGGTCACTTTTGAACAAACACACTCTTGAACAGATCTGAGGTTTTCAAATGTGTTTACGCAGTAGGACTCTGTTTTGTTTATTGACTTCAATCCCTTCAAATTTATTGATGTTATGAACAGGGTTCTGTGATGAGATTCTTAATATTATATACACTGCCATTCAAATATTTGGGTTCAGTAAGATGTTTTTTCTTTTTGAAAAGAAATTAACACTTGAATTCTGCAAGGATGCATTAAGATTTAACATTCTACTCATGGTTTCCACAAAAAAAATATTAAGCAGCACAACTGTTGTCAACACTGATAATTAGAAAAATGTTTATTGAGCTGCAAATCAGCTAATTAGAATTTTATTTCATATTTCTGAAAGATCATGTGACACTGAAGACTGGAGTAATGGCTGCTGAAAATTCAACTTTGCCAACATGAATAAATTAGATTTTAAAATATATTAAAGTAGAAAATTGTTATTTTCAGGTTTACACAATATACTATTTTACTGTTTTTTGATCAAATGAATGCAGCTTTGTTAAGCACATAAGAGACTTCTTTTAAAAAATCTCCACCGACTCCATGCTTTTGAGCAATAGTGTGTATAAATGTATTTGTTTTTAAAATAAAAGAATTATATTAATAATATAATGTTTCCATTTCAGCACGGCAAGAACTGATAGTTACCACCATCAAGGTAAGGATTGAAATAAGTTAAAACTGATCAAACATGTTATTTTGTATTTTCATATTATTTATAATAACAATAATTTCATTGTATTAATCATTTATTATTTACGTTGTATGAATTTTTTGATTTCAGCAAGACCCCTACACAATGAGCAAGGGCTCACAGTTGGAAGGCTACTGTATGGATCTGCTCACTGAGCTGGCTAAGAAACTGGGTTTCAAATACAAAGTTCACCTGGTGAAGGATGGCGCGTATGGCCGGCAGGATGAAAGTGGAAACTGGAACGGAATGATTGGGGAGGTTGTTAGAGGGGTGTGTGATGAATTTTCTAGAAAAAAAAATACACAATAGTACTGGTAGTGTACTGATGCATATAAACGGAAAACCAAATAATCTCGATGATATTAATCCTTCCTAGTTAATGTCAAACCTTCCATGTATTTTGTTCACAGGAAGCTGATCTCGCCATGGCTCCCCTCACTCTCACTGCTGCCCGTGAGAAGGCAGTGGGAATGACAAAACCTTACATGCAGACTGGAATCAGTATCCTCCTCCGCAAAGATATCGTTTCTGAAGAGTCTGGGTTTTTTGACTTCCTCTCCCCCTTCTCTGGGGAGACCTGGTTCGGCATCCTGATTGCATACTTTGTGACTGCAGTCTGCATCTGCATTGTGGGAAGGTCAGAGAAAGGGGGAGAACACCACAGACACATAGAACAAGAGTCCTTACTTATTTACTGCACAAAACATTGTGTTAGTAAAGCTGTAAAACTGCTGTGCTGTTGTCCAGGATGCTTTCTGAGTAGGATTCTGAAACGCAATTCTATATTTGACTTTTTATATCAAGGTTGAGTCCATGTGAATGGAATCAGCCTGAGACAGAGCCAAATCACTTCACTCTCCTCCACAGTTTGTGGTACGCTGCAGGAGCCCTAAGCCTGCAAGGTAATCATGTATGAATCATGTATGAATGTAATAGCAGTTTTTAGGGATCATGCACTGAAAAGACCAAAGTCTTGATCCTTTGAGTGCAGAATGGCCATTTTGATTTTTTTTTTCTTTACCAAAATTATTTTATATCAAGCCTCACTTCTGCAGAACTGTAATAGTGCACTATGGAAGTTTTCTTACAATAATAATTTATATTTTGAGTGGTCAAGTTGAATTTCATGTTTATGCCAGGTCCATCAGTGTTAAGCATTTGTTTTTATTTTTTCAGTTTTAATTTTAATTTAGTTATTTGCATTTGTCTTTTTTTTTTAAATATTACTATTTAGGTTGAAGTTATTTTTATTTAAGTTTTAGTTCAATTTTAGTTCTTATTTATTTTTTTAACTTTTAATCTAATATTTATATTATTTCAGCTTTATTTCAGTTTTTCAGACCTTTTTTAGTTTATTTTATATTACTTTTTAGGTTTATTTTATTTTATTAATTGTTTTAGTTTTAGTTCAGTTTTTATTATTTCCAGTTAGTCATTTTAGTGCTTCAAATTAACTCTATTTTAGTTAGTTGCCAAAGCACCATTTTTTAATTTTCATTTAATGTGTTTTCATCTAATAATTATTTTATTTCAGCTTTATTTCCATTAACAAAAATGTTTTTATGGCTTTAGTCCACTGTAGTCCATAAACAGTAAAAAGCAGCAGCATTTCAGTTGTTTTTTTTTATCAACCACAGATGGCAATAAAAAAAGCAAAAGTATAGTGCACCATTGTCAATTTTCTGGTGAAGATGCTAAATAGAAAGTGGAGCTCTGTCTTAGGGGTGCTTTGGTATATAAAAACAAAACTTGGAAAATGTCAGCGCTACCATGCCCTTACAGAGTCTGCAAATTTTTAACACCTGCACCTCCAACTTATCACAAGATATAAGCAATATAGACTTATATCCTTTAAAAACAGGAATATGTAGCCCTACAATGTATTTTCCACATACTGTATAGTCAGCATTACAAGATTCACTTGGGTGCTTGGCCCTTTATTTCTGCCTGCAGCTATTTTTCTATCTAAACTACTTTTCAGCCATTGATAATGGAAGGATAACGTCTTTTCCTCTCATTTGTTTTGCTTTCTGCAGGTGCAGGCCCTCACCCTAAAGCTGTGTCAGGAAGGGTTATCAGTTGTACCTGGTGGTTGTTTGCCGTGGTGCTCCTGGCCTGTTATTTTTCCAGCCTCAGTTCCTCTCAGGGGCCTGACTCTGCACCGCTCATGATTAAAGGCTTTGAGGACTTGGCTAATCAGGACGTAATAGAATATGGAACACTTGCCGGCTCCTCCACCCTTGCCTTCTTTAAGGTCTGATCACATTAATTATTTGGTCACATTTTTCCGATTACTCAAATTCATTCCTACCAGATGCTACAGAAAAGATTCCGTAATGTTTTCTTTTTGCACAGAACTCAAATAACCCATCTTACCGTCGCATCTATGAGCACATGGAGCGGAGAAAGAGTTTTGTGTCCTCCATGGATGAGGGTGTCCAGAGAGCAAAAGAAGGAAACTATGCTTTTATTGGAGAATCAGTGTCCTTGGACTTGGCTGTGGCACGCCATTGTGAACTGGTCCGGGCGCATGAGGTTATCGGGATGAGAGGTTACAGCATTGTAACTCCTCTTGGTGAGACAAACATATTTATGCAGTTTTAAATGGATGTACACTGTAAAAATGTAAATAAAGATTATTGGAGTATGTTTTAATAGGAAATACTAGTCTTAGTCTTTCCTCTCTCACAAGATCTCAGTGTCTTTAATTATTTTTTAAATTTACTACAATTTCTGAGAGAAATTTTAAAGTTATGTTGTTGTTTTTGTTCAAAGGAGTTTAAGAACGTATAAATTAAAGCTATAGTTCATCAAAAAATACAAATTTAGTGAAAATGCATTCATCCTCAGGCCATCAAAGATGAGTTCATTTCTTCAGAGCAGATTTGGAGAAATTTAGCATTACATCTCTTGCTCACCAATGGATCCTCGGCAGTGAATGGGTGCCGTCAGAAAGAGAGTCCAAACAGCCGATCCACACATCTCATTCTGATGGCACCCATTCACTGCAGAGGCTCCATTGGTGAGCAGATTTTCTCCAAATCTGTTTTTATGAAGAAACAAACTCATCTATAGCTGGGTTTCCATCCAAAGTTGTGAATTTAAGTTGTGTGCAAAATTGGAATTTCGCATAAAACATTTGCAAATAAGCACTGTTTCCAGCCAGTCAAAGAGAACAAAATCGTCACTTCCTGATAAACCGGCACTAAATATCACTAAGTAGGAGAAGCCACTGAATATAATAATTTTCATATATAATAAATTACTTGTTCCTCAAAGTGAGCAGATGAAACACAATAAATGCAGCCATTGCTTTCAGTGGTGGATGCCTGCTGTTTGGGAAAGCAGTCATGTAAGACAGTTCTGGGAGGCAAATATGCAGAAATATTTTGACAACATACTTTGCTCGGACTTAAAAGAATGATCAGGTTATCCCATCCCATTGCGCGAAAGTCACAATACTTTTTTGATGTGCGTGGAGGAGTTTGTTTGCATCTCCCATTATTCACATTAACACACTTTTTTGCACAAGTCAAAAACTCAAGCCAGCATAAATTTTTTTTTTTTTTGGCAAACTAAG
>JAUZSZ010000112.1:17692780-17704054 GCA_034780575.1 Labeobarbus marequensis | reverse complement strand
CATGCGGATGATCTCCTGGAGGAATTTCTCTCTAGCCTCCTTAGAGTTAAGGTCACTGCAGAGCATCTGCTTGAGGACTTCCAGCTCAGAGTAAGGAGCCGCCCCCAGTCTCGCCCTCTCATCATGCACCTCTGAAGTGATGTAAGCACTGAGGTTCATCACCCCAACACCATTGGTAAATGGAGGGGACATCAAGGAACGGGAGGCAGGAACTGGAATCAGAGAATAATACACCATTAAAATAAAAGTTGCCAGATATTGTGAATGTTTTTACATCAGCCGTTATTTTTCCCAGGATCTCCACAGATTTATTTAACTGCTAATCATCTTTTTTTGACATCCTACCTTTGCTACAGTTGTCAACCTCGATTTCTGTGTCCGAGTCCTCGTTCTCCAGAGGACGCTGTCTGACTGCTGGAGTGGGCAGAGAGGACTTGGCCACCGGCTGTGACTGTCTCTCTGAAGAGGGCCACCTCTTTCTTGGCCTGGAGCTCTCTGTCTTGCCTGTGATGTGGCTCTCGGTGGGCTGAGAGAAACGTTGCGGTGGCTGCTCACTACTTTTAAATGTGGCAATGGGCAGTGATACATTTGGGACTACCAGGCTGTCTTGTCCTTTAGCAAGCGATCTGAATGTCAGGAGAAAATGAGAAGTTATTTACATATCCCAGTCAAGGAATTGTATTGATGCACTGCATAGTGGAGATGATGCGTTAATTACTTATGGCTGATCTTTAATGTATTTATGCTATAATCGCATTAATGGTGAAATGGTAGTTCCTGTGGTGTACCTCTCATACGTGTGGCTAGGTGTTTCTCGCTCAGCAGAAGGAACTCTGGGAGACCAGGGCCTGAAGGCTGAAGGTCTTTGCTTGAACTGGAGCTGCTTAAGATCCTAAACAGAGAATAAAAGAGAAAAACAGAGAAAAAATAAGAGGGTTTCATTAGGGAAGATAGAATAAAGTTGATCTTTAAAAATCAATAATAATCCTTCTCTCAAATCTCAAAATAAATATAAATTTTTCATACTGTACATTATATTGCTTTGATGCCTGAATTCACTTATGCCATTTAAAATGACTCATTTTAGTTTTTGGTGTTTTCATTATTTTTTAAATTTAGTGTAGATTTTTAATATTAGTTTATATACATAATAATAATAATAATAATAACTATAAAGAATAAAAAAAGGTTTAAATGAAACCTCTAATCTGGATAATGGATTTCATACAGAAAACAATAAGCCAATAAAATCAACCTTATTTGCAGATGCAGCCAGAGACTGTAGCCAATCAGCTTGCTTCTCTTTATCCGTTGATGGGGATCTTGAGTGGTCATGTCTGGACTTTTTGGAGGGAATGGGACTGTATGCCTGTAAAATAAAAAGAAGGGAAAACAAAACACTCTGTGAGATGAATAACACCCTGTGAAGGCAAGAAACCAGCACCAAGGCACAGCTTTGACCACGTAGGTGTCAAACCGACTTACAGCTCTCAGCAAATAACAGAGAAATCAGAGGTAAATTTAGCATCAGTACAAATAACAACCAAACACTACAGGTATTCATGCAACTAAAAAGTGTTCCTAAAAAAAGGGATGACAGTAAGTAAATCCTCCCCCCTTTGCTCTCAGGTTTCAGCATGTCAGATCCAGGATGTGTTTACCTTTGCCTTACCAATGACCTGCCAAAACCTGTGCCTTTCTGACTCAAGTTCAGGAATTTAAAACACCCCCGTAACCTGAACATCCAGACAGACAGAGTTAGTACGAAAGTTAGGTGAGGATAAACTCAGGAAGAGGTGCTGATACAAAAATGATTCACAATGAATGAGAAATGTGGTGTTTTCAGGTGAAAAACACCATGTGCGTGAGAATTATGATTGGATAAATAAGGTCAGACATTGCGGCTCAGTCGTTGACTGTGATGCGACACAAGGGGCTGAATTTTGTCTCAAACCTGCTACAGTGACAGGACTCTTGTAGTACACATTATTTAGCATTCGCTCTCAGTACCAATTTTAAGTAGCGAACTATAATAATAAACCCTTGCTGTTATTGCAAGGCGTAGGTGCACGTTATGTGACCGGGTTTGTTTGGAGCCCATTCCTTAAATGCGGATCTGACTCACATTCACGCTAATACACACTTGCCTCCATGGTGGGTAATGTGGCCCTTGGAGCCGAGAAACACACGCAAGGAACACACAAAGCACACACACTTACTTTCAGAGAGCGCAGAGTGGAGTAGAACTCTTCAGTCTGAGTGTAGCGGCTGTGAGAGCAGCCTCTTACCGATTCAATGATTAAATTGAATGATCTCTTACCGATTGAATGATTAAATAGGCATACAACGACAGAGGACATGTAATCTTCTAATGTAGAAATAGTGTAAAATATATTTCACGAGTGGAAAGAAATATATCTATAAATCCTTTCACTGCTAGAGAGGCACTTGTTATAGCATAGCCGTCGAAACCGACTCCCTCACTGAACCGCGAATGTAACGTTACTCTGCTTCTAAATAAACAGTATTTATTCATATGAGCTTTTCGATAATAAACAGTATTCTAAAAAAAAACATTTAAATTATTTTTCTAATATGTATTAAAGTTTTTGAACAGAAAGATGTCTCTTCTGCTCCCCAAGTCTGCATTTATTTGATCCAAAGAACAGTAAAAACAGTACAATTTTGAAATATTTTTACTTCTTAATATTTTAAAATGTAATTTATTCCTGTGATTTCAAATCTGAATTTTTAGCATCATTACCCCAGTCACATGATCCATCAGAATTCATTCTAACATTCTGATTTGCTGCTCAAAAAACATTTATTATTATGATGTTGAAAACGGCAGAGAAGTATTTTTCTGGTTTCATGATGAACAGAAAGTTCAGAGGAACAGCACTTATCTGAAATAGAAAGCTTTTGTAACATTATAAATGTCTTTATCATCACTTTTGATCAATTTAAAGCATCCTTGCTAAATAATAAGTGATAATTTCTATAATTTTATAAACTTTATAAACTTTAGTAAATTGTAAGTTGGTTGACATTTTGGGATAGGCCTAAGTATTAATCGAACACAGTAAGTTTTTGTGACAAACCTCTAAAACAATTTAGTGTGTGATCGTATTGTGATTGTCTGCATTAATCAAACTAAACAATGAATCAGACTTTTTTTGCAAACCTGTTTTACCGATTAGATATAAAGGCTGATTTATTGACAAGTCTGGAATAGTTCTTAATCTAAACAGCTGAAAGAAAATACACAACATGATTGCTGAAATATTATCAAGGATAATGTATACAGTAATCTCCACTGACAAACAAAGAATTTTTTTTTCATTTAACAGTCTTTAATTTGTTAACTAAAAGTTATTTGGTCACCCAAATTTAGAATTTTAGGAGCCAATGGCTCCCCAGTATTTATTTATTTATTTGTAGAATCTGGAGACCTGCCTGCTTTGCGCAAAGAGAAGCACTGTTTTTTCCCCCCCTTCAAAAAATGCGGATGGGTAAAGTCAAAACATGACTCAAGTGTTGAACAACCACTGCACACCCAACAAAGAACGTCTGTCTGTGTTTGTTCCTTCCCTGAGATCTAGAGTTCCAGGAAGACCAGGGCGTCCCAGACATAATAGTCTTTGACTGAGCACCCTCCCAGACACCACAAGGGAGCCGCTGATGCAACATCCGCTGATCTGAAATCAGGACAGCCATGACACGGCCCTCACTCACAACCACATCAAACGTGTGGCCTTGTGACACACATGCACAGCAGACTGTATCAAACAGCTGGGCCAAACCACACAAACACACAATGGATGCAGATTAGGACATGTAAAACATCTGGACTCAAACCTACAGTCTTATATAAACCTTAAAGGAAGCCTGTGGCCATCTGGATTTATTATACAATTTTGGAAAATTCGAAACAAAGCACTACAGATAAAATATTCATGTAAGATAAAACGTAACATACTCCATATTCTTAATCATGACTGAGAAAATGAAAAAAGCACTAACAAGGGCTCCATTACTGACGGAGTGCATGAGTGAGTGATTGAAAGAGTGAACAAGTGAGGGCCACATTTCCTCTCTGTAGTTTGCTTTGGCTGATGGCCCTGTGGGAACCCAGAGCGCCTGGTTCCTGAATGTGAGTGGGCGGGTTCGAGGAGCAGGACCACAGAGGAAACACAAAGCAGCAGGAATGTATACTTGAAGGCCAAGTACAGCTTACTCTTAAAGTCGCCATTCAATCCTATGCCCTTTCAACTGCCTATTGTGCAAGATTTCTTTGAAGGCAGGTTATAAAGGAGCGCTTTACGGCAAACATGAGGCTGAACATACACAGATGAAACGTGCATGTTTGCGCAGACATAACTGATGGCTTTGCACGAATCAACTCAGGAATCAAATTCTTTATTTTTATGTTAATGACGGATAAAGAATAAATGGCAGATATTCAAATTATATACAATTTTGAAACCAATATTTTTTAAGAGTGTACCAATATATCATGCATCACTAGTTTTAGCAATGTATGGAAATGATAAAACATGACTAGGCTGATACTAATTTCAAAAGGGTTTGAAAAATTACATTTGTGCCAAATGGTCCAAGATGTGCAGACGTCCCAAACAAATATTGTGTGTAACAGTTTGGAATTCATTGCTCCGTCCAAGAGCCATGGGTGCATGTTGTCATAAACTGGATTGGATAACATCTGACCACTTTTTCTTCTGATTTCAGAATGACTAATGAAGCAAATATCGACCTCCGCTTGCATTCGTTTCGATACACCACCTAGTTTGTTCAGGGAGATGGTGCGTGCTCCAAATCTTTGTTGATTTTACTTGGAAGCCAAACAAGTGGAGTTGCATTTGCGTGAAACAAAAATAGTCTGCTCTATTGAACTTACTTGAGCAGCTAACATCCTCACAATAATGCGCCACACCGCCTGAAAGACCTGTAGCGGTGGTGGTGCACGGCAACCAGGCACAACAAGTTTCCTATTACAGCTTTTCTTCCCCCCCACAGAAATCCTGCATGTAATCCCCAGATCTTCAGCGTGCTTTGCCAAAGCCAAGGGCAAAACTGGTGAAGAGCACTTGGGTGGAAGCTTTATTGAGACGTGCTCTGATTAGAGGGGGCTTCTAGAAGACCATGCAGGATGAAAGGGTCTACATAAGAGTACGTGAGAGAGAACGGATAAGGTAATGCCAGCTGTCCTCATGCAAGTGCAAGTGATTTGGAGGGTTTCCCAATTTATATTAAGCTTGGCTGTCACCAGGTGTCAGCTGGCAGATCGTTGCCATTTGAAAATGTCCCCAGCTCTTTTGCTTTCAGTGCCGGGGAAAACAAACAGTTGCCATCACGTTTCCTTTCAAGTCCATCCTCTTCCAGAAGTCAGATACGGAGCCTTAGGGAAAACCAATCTTGATTGGATTGTGTTAATAGCCTTTGGACTGGAGTTTTGCTGCTGTCTGAGCTGAAGAGGGAACAGACTTTTGAGGCAAAGGCAGAGCGTAACACATAATCCTGCTCTGAGAGTGATCCATCTGCTTCAATACGCCGTATTCCAGCAGGCACATAAGGGTATGGTCTCGTCGGACTCTTAGCAAGTCCTCCAATAAGTAGTCCACCTTCAGACTGCGAATAAAAAGCATCCCCAAACTCATACATACAGCTCTACCGAAATTTTTCATGAAATGGATTGCATTTGTCTCTAAATGGATCAAACTGAGCATGTTGTGAAGAGTAATGCTTACACTGAGGCAGAGACAAAGAAGCCCACAAGGTGCACACACACACATTCACACGATGTCTTTCTGCTTCTCTTCACATTTAGAACACTAATAATGCAAAAACACGCAAACCAGGAAGCCTGAAGGCATGATGGGAAAAAGAAACTCCATTACTGTAAACATCTGTTGTAGAAACTTTGAACACTCACCACTAAATATTATTACTCTCACTGCAGCTAATCTGTTTCTATTAGTAAGTTTTCAGATGGTTTGTTGGATAGATTGTGGGACAATAAACTGTATAGGCTTACAGTGGGATTCAGATGTATAAGATCACACTTAAAATCTGGGATTTTTTACATTGAAGTACAGAACAGAAATGAAACAAAAAATGTAAACAAGAAATGGCACATAAAAACGCATCATAAAAAAGAGGATGGATGCAGTAAGATTTAGCACTAGTTCTAGACGCAAATTTGTGACATTGATCAGATGGTTCCTTTTTACAGATGGTCAGATGTTTTGCTTCTACTGATGCACAAGATGCTTTTTGGATCATTCTTTTATATCTTGTGGGAGAACAAAAATCAAAAACAGGTCAAACTCAAACAAAAATGTTTTTATTTAAACTCAACTTTCCAAACTGTCAATATAATTTGTAATGAAATGTTTGTATTAAATCAGAAAATTATTTTCACAAGAGATTTCAGACTTTTTGGTCCCAGCTGCATATTATTATGGTTTTAAGACAACTTGAGACAAATTTCCCAAAGTGGGGGAACAACGTGAGTGCTGGTCGTGCCTAAATTTTAATCTGTGTGCTTTGGTTCTAACGCTAATGCGCAAGCAGTTAAGTGCAGAAAGACGATTATAGTTTCACCGAATCTCCCTTTGACCATACCAACACAAGGGCTCAAAATAAAGAGGGTCATAATATCACACGTCAGGTAGAAGAGCTTCAAGGCAACCACAAGCCCCTGAACCAACACTAAGTCAAAGGGTCTTCCTGCCCTTTCTATCTGCAGTTTCTAGCTGTCCCAGTGCGCACAGGGTGGAATGGCTGGCTGGCTTTGGCTCTCGTGGCTGAGTGATTGACTGAGCAGATGGGGCTTTAGTTCCTCCTGAGAGTGTGGACTTCTGTTAGCAGCTGTGCATCTCACTGAAGAGCCCCTCCTGTCTCTGCTAAAAGCTAGCTACATCGCTCACCTAATGCAAAGAAATCACAGAAACTAAAGCAAAAATGGTAATAGCAAGAGCAAATTAAGATGAGGACATCTTCAGAGTTGGCGCACATACTACCGTTCAAAAGTTTTCAAGAAATAATACATTTAATCAGCATGGATGTAGTAAAACATTAAAATTGACAAAAAAAAAAAGTTTATCAAAGGTGACAGTAAAGACATTTTACAAAAGACATCAATTAAAATAAAATGCTCTTTTGAACTTTATAATCAAGGAATCCTGAAAAAAAAGAATCAGTTTCCACAAAACATTTTTACGCATTAAACTGATCGAAAATGACAGCAAGATGTTTATGATATTACAAATGTTGAAGTTCTCTTCATCAAGAATCTTGAAAATGTATTTTGGTTTCCACAAAAATATTAAGCTGCACAACTCTTTTCAACATTGAAAATAATAAGAAATGTTTCTTGAGCAGCAAATCAACATATTAGAATGATTTCTGAAGGATCATGTTACACTGAAGACTGGAGTAATGGCTGCTGAAATTCAGCTTTGCCATCACAGGAATAAATTACATTTTAAAACATATTAAAATTGAAATAATATTTCACAATACTACTGTTTTTACTTCAAAAAAAGACAAGGATGCAAAATTACAACTGAAAAAGTCTGAGAAACGTTTATAGGCACAAACATTGGAGAAATATTCACATATATGGAATGCAACCAATGCAATATTATTGCACTCACTCATACGTAATGCTCCAGCCGGCGATTGATCAGTCATGACAGTTAAATAGGGCAGGACACACAGGATATGCATTTTGTCAGGGAGCTGCTATGGACTGTCAGACACCGAATACACAATCGCTCCCTCCCACAGCAACACCTAACCCTCACACACCCAGGCACTTCAAAATGCTTCTGGAAGTACACAGGAAAGCTACTTTAATGCGTACGGCAGACTGACGGCAATAATTGTGACTCCTCCACCAAATAAGGTGCAGTGTTGGGTTTATTTAGAGGGGTGATAAGGGAGTGAATGCCAAGGGGAGGTCAGTAGGTGTCAGGGTACGGAGTTGTAAAAGCTCCCGCAGTGAAGCGGCAGGGTGAAGTTAGGGTCAGTGTTTAGGGTCTCAACCATGTCACAGCACCTTCACTGTGTCTGCCCTGGGATAGGGGAGGGGTGGCGTGCTGGTAATTGGCTCAAGTAAAGCTATAAATCCATCTGAAATTTACTGCTTCCAACCACCCTTTGGCATTCTCAAGCCCTGACGCCATCTAAACACTGACAATTGACAACACAGAGGTGCTGTAAAGACGGCACAGACATCCTCCATGCAACTCCAAGCCCTAGCACAATAGTATGCAACCATCTAGAAGGGAGACCATCACTTGACCTTTAGCAGCGTGTCCATTTAAGACTACGGCTAATCACTGCAAGTGGACCTACAGTAATGGGAAACATGCCAGTTTTCTGTGAAACGCTTTCAGGGTCCGTGCATTTGTGAGCGAGGCAGAAATGGGGAGTGGGCCCTATAATTAAGGTTTGATACAGCCAAGGCTGGGAATGGATTATTTTAGTTTGTTTTACAGTCACTTTGAAAGCCCAATGTTCCCCCAGCATTCGTCAAAACAAACATAAGTGCAGCAGAATGGAGATGGAAGTGCTAATGGATGTCGTAGAATGACAGGAAGCATTAGAAACAGAGGAAAAACAGAGGATTGCGTGGTAAAAGGAAAAACAAAAAAAATTTCAGGGGCGAAAAAGGGCTAACCGCTGAATAAAAGTGCCCAGAACTCCGTAATTGAGCGTTTTTCCAAAGTACAAGACATACAAGGTTGAAATTGGGTGTTATTACAGCACTTTGTGAAGCACTGTCACATCTGTACATAGAAACCTTGCATTTTGGAAAAATCCCCTTTCCATTTTTCCATGAAGTAGTACCTACATCCACATGGAACACACAAAGCAGATGATTACATAAAGAGATTAATAGGGAAACAGAGAGGCTCATTCTTTCATAAAGCAGCAAAGGAGGACACTTACTCTTTCAGGACAGGAAACCTAACGGTGGAAAAAATAACCCCAATGCATCCTTCAAATAAAAGCATGGATGGTGTCTGGTTCAGTCAGGTTCTGCGTTGAAGATACAGATTTTATTTCCACGAAAACAAAATGTTCTGGACGCGTGGAAAAATGAAAATTCTGTCATCATTCACTCACATGACTTACTTTCTTCTGAAGAACACAAAAGATGATATTTTGAAGAATGTCGGTGACCAAACCATTTTTATTAAATATCTTGTACATGGAACGATGAGGGTGAGTAAAATGATGACAGAATTTTCATTTTTGTGTCAGATAATGAACGTGACGCATGCCTGATGAAAAGACCCATTTTTATATTTCACGCTGGCTTGGAGATGGTTTAGCTGGTGGGGGCATGAGCATCCTAAATTGGAGACCAGAATCTAATACACAACCTAAACTGGGGACCAGCTATGCTCGTTTTTTCAGCAGGCATTACACATTATTCTGCTCATTTGATGTGCTGTCTACTTTGTAACCCTGAAAAATCCTGGAAACTTCTTTTTCCTGGACCTTTTTCATTTTACAGCGCTCCTCTGAATCTGAAAGGGCCAATGTTTTTCTCCATAGCAACTGCATAACATCTTGAGATCAGCTCTGACTCAACCAACAAAACAACAAAATACCAAATTCGCCATCTCTACTTCTAGGGCGTTTGCAGACCAGACCCTCTCCTAGTTCTGCTTCTGCGGCTAACATTAGCCAGGCAATCTTCTGGACACTTTTTAAATGGACCCCCACACCTGACATCCATTAAATTTGTACTTTTGCTAGTGCTCTGCTCTAACAAAGCCTGTGAAGTACCTTAATTTTAACTGAATTGTGGCTGGTTTACAGATAATCTGGTGTTTCTGAACTTGTGCCAAAATGGCTGACAGTTAGAGTATCTTAACAGTGGGTCAGCGCCAGCTCAGGTCTGACACACGAGAGAGAACGAAGATACAGGCCAGTGTGTTATATAAATGTCTCCTGAGTGTGCTGTGTATGTTCCCTGTGTTTCGAGGACACTGTGCTCTGGGTGTTAATTTGTTCAGTCTGATCCGGTCAGAAGGATTAGGGCTCAGTGCTCCTGTTCTGAGCCCTGCCTCTAAAGAGGGCCTAGGGTTAGCATGTAATCTCCCAGCTTTCCCAGCAACAATCCACAGTGACCCATGTGGCCTGTCCACTAACAGGGGCATTTGTCTGTCTGTGTCTGTTCATATGTCCTATACCTTATAAGACCATATGCTAGAACATTTATGATGCATGTACACTGATATGTATATATTTTTTATAGAAATGAAATTACAAACTTAAAAATAAAACACTAAAACAAGTCATTTGAAATGTTATTTTTGAAAGTGAATTTAGGCATCACAAAATAAGAATACAGTATGAAAAATGGATATTGTATTTGAGACATTATATATTAAATTATTAATGTTTTTAAAAATGGTGTTGATGGTGGATATATAGTAAACTAAACTAACTAAATAAAACAAAAAAACCTCTAATATCGGTAGACACCTGGTATGATAGCAATGGTTTGAGTAAAAATGAATTAAAAGTAAGCTTTATCATAATTTGAGTCATAATTTGACTCACAAAATTTCTTTTTTTTTTAAAATCATTTAAAATCACAATAAAGCAGTATTACTGAATTTTATATTTACTGATTATTGGATGATTTTTAAATTGAGGCCTGGTAAGCAATTGTAATAATAACTGATTTTATTAACATGTAATAATTATTATAAAGACCACTTTCAATTAAATTGGTAATTATAGTCAATGCATTAGGTATAAAGGTTGTTAATTTCTGGATATACTAATACATTTAATATTAGGTTGTATAAATTAACATTAGTTAATGTATTTTAAACCAAAATAAATGAACAATAGGCAATACTACATTTATAAATTAAGACATGCCAAAAAAAAAAAACGCTGTTCATTGTTCATTGCATGATACAAATGCATTAACCGATGTCAGCCAACTGAATGGTATTGCAAAGCATTATCATTAAGTAATTTAATTGGAAGATTTCTTTAAAAAAAATGCTAAAGTGTGCTGTGTTACTGTATAACGCCAATGGTGCATTGGCAGCCAGTAAACACACACGCGTACACCCACACAGCGAGCCTGAGAGAACGAGAGCACAGGTTGAACAGACATCAGTATGGCAGGGAGGGGAGTCTCTGCTCAGGAACTCAATAATAACTTTGAGCAGTCTAGCCAGGAGGCTGGAGGCCCAGACTGCGGCTGTTCCATCC
>JAUZSZ010000112.1:17670724-17688718 GCA_034780575.1 Labeobarbus marequensis | reverse complement strand
AGGCCTTCTGCAAGCAAAACGCAGCCAAGGCTTGTCAGGGATTTCAATGAAAATACAGTGTTATAAATGACCTTGAAAAACTGTCGGTGGGGAGGTGAAAACCTACTTCGAAATCTGCTCTGGTGGGTTTCTTTCATGAAACGTTTCATTAGCGCTCCATATGTCTCCAGAGTTGTTTTTCTTTCTGTGGCACATATGTGATTTTCAGACAGAGATTTGGGATGAAGACAACTTACATTTCTGAATAGCCAAGAATGGCCTTGTTAACACAGACATTGGTAAAACAGCATAAAAAAAAAAAAAAATCAAGCCCCATTAAAGTGGCCTGTAACAACCCTTCCTAGCTGTGCATGTCCCTGGCAGTTCCCCTCATAAGGTTTCACTTTCCTCATAGGATGAAAATGACCTCAGCACAGTAAAAGCAGACAAGGACTGCTCACCAGATGTGAGCGGAGAAAACCGAGAAAGGAGGGAGTACAGAAGAAAGAGAGACAGAGAGAGTGCAAAAAACATTTGCCTGAAGAATTTACTGCCAACCCCCAGAGGAGTCCTTTGATTAAGGGTTCAAGTGGAGTTGCAGGGGTTTCTGGGATATCTCAGGAGTACTTATCCAGCGGTGGGGCTGGTTAAGGGAAGAAAGAGACAGCGACAGCCAGAAAGAAAGAGTTTGGTAGAAAGCGCATTCCCAACCAAACTCCCCTTCAAACCAACAGGTTTGGCCTCAAACACGCAGACGTCCCCAACCCCCCTATAGGCAAATGCCAGTGTCATTCCACACCCCTGTGCACCTGCCAGGCACACAAAGGGCCACTTCCTCCCAACTGTCACTGGCCAAGGCCCCTGATCCCATTTAATGCAGCCTGCACCACAACAAAGGGAGATAAATTAGGGAAAAGGCTTGATGATAGGGTGACTAATCCTTTTGGAAAGATTAATTCTATCAGTGGCCCGTACAGTTAGGACCAGCTAAAACGTGTGAATTGAGCAGCATGCGTAGCTGCAGATTTGTCAGAGTGAATGTTTCACAGAAACACCGTCATGGCCGTTTTCTGCGGTTGTAACTCATGCTTGCTGGGTTTGACCCAGACATTCCTTTCCTATCATACCCATTTAGGTTTTATATGCATGTCCTGCATAAAAATAGAAAAGAGTTATTTTAAATTGCAGTATTTTTATTTATTATAGTAATTACAAATGTTAATTAAAAAGCAGTGTACAGAAAAAAAAACCTTGGATACTTCACATGGCAACTGGTCATGAATCTATCACCTCCCTTATGCATGCTGAGAAAATCTTTTACAAGCTGACTTCACGTCTACCACACATCAAAGCTCTGTGCGTCAGTCCAGTCACACCATAATCCCACATTCCTCACACACACATTCACACTCAACCTCTTCAGCTTTTACATGCACTCCTCCGTGTTGCCTCCACCTAACCAAAGTCCCAAACAATCAAAGCCTCCTGTCGCGCCATAGCCCAGGTGAGCTGATGACTCCGCCAGGAGAAAGCCGCAGACAAGCAAACCAAGACTGCTACACGGCAAGGCCAATTAAGCCGAAGCTGCCTGAAGGAACAGTGATTACCCTGTTTGTAATGATAAGCCGCAAAGCAGCTTTGATTTCTGAAAGAGAGGCTGTAAGCTAGCAGCTAGCTTTCTGTCCTCCTTGACCACAATAGCGGGTCCCCATTTTAAGACACAGGCCTGACAATAGCTGGGTCATTATGGGATCAGAGGCTCCCTATTTCAGGCTGCTCTGCTCTGGCCTGCCCGTGTCTGTGGTCACTGGCGCACTATAAATAAAAGCAGACGCTGGGTACAGGCATGCTATCACATTGCCCTACATGCCAGAGAGAGGAAGGAATGACACCCCAGCTAGAAAATTTTCAGCAGCCAGTCTTCAGTGTCACGTGATTCTTCAGAAATCATTCTAACATGCTGATTTGGTGCTCAAACAACATGTATTATTATTATTATCATCAATGTTTGAAACAGTTGTGCTGCTTAATATTTTTGTAGAAACTGTAATACATTTTCAGAATTCCTGATGAAGAGAACTTCAACATTTGTAATATTATAAACATCTGTCACTTTCAATCAATTTAATGTGTACAACCTAGTAATATGCAAGTATGTGCGCAGAACCTTGGATTAGTCTGTTTTATAGCATTGCCATCAGGACCAAAATTTCTAGATTTTTAATATCTAGAATATGCTGAGCTGACTGTCCCTCCCCCATGCATGTCCCGCTCACTGCAGAGAGAGAATGAGAGAGAGACAGATAGAGAGAATGGATGGATTAGAAGGAGAGAGAAAGCAGCCAAGGCAGAGCACAACTGAGTAATTGAGGGTGACATGTCTATAACAACACATCAGGCTGTTTGAATAAAGCTCCTTCCAAAGAGAAATGGAGAGAATAGAGAAAGAGAGAGAAGCGATGGAACAGATGCTTGGAATTAGAGTAGCCAGTGAGGGGGTGACATCCGCAAAAAAAAGAAAGTGGCAGCAGTTTTGGTACTGGATAAATAGACCCACACAACCTCACTGTGCTGTATAGAGCGAGGAGGCGGCCGTGCTGAATGCGTTTGATATGGGCTCTCGCTCCAGGCCTCGCCGTCGCATTGCTAAAGGCTCCAATAGCAGAAATTTAGTGCGTGTTTAACAGCACACCACATTTCATTGTGCTTCGCTAGCATTAAATACCTGATCTCCAGTGCCAAGCAGAAATCTGGCACACACTCAAGCCACTGGGGGAGATGGCTTACAAGAGGTCTGCTTGTTGGTGCCACTGAGGAACATAAAAGAACAAGTTTCCTTCTCCCTTCTGTATCCTTTTAACTGTCTTTTTTTTTCTTTTTATTCATCAGCTTTTGCCTTTTAACTTACCGGAAAGCAGAGTAACAAGAAAAACAGGTTAAACAGAAGAATCACAAAGAACAGAAGTCTTCATATTGTAAGCATGTGTACCCATCCTCTGCATGGATACTTATATTTTTTGAAAAAAATAGAAATTACATATAGTTCACCTAAAAATGAAAATTCTGTCATAATTTACTTTTGTTGTTGCAAACTTATGGAACACAACAGGAGAACTTCTGAAGGCAGTGCTGGTCTTTTTTTCATAAAATGACAATATAAGTGAAGCTTAAATTCTGAATTAAATATAAATATGATTGATAAGTTCACAAATTAGACTTATTTGGTTCGCAAGGCACTAATTCCATGAATCACAAATGGAACTGATACTTAAGTCAGTGACCTTGAGAACCAAATCATTTCAATTCATGATTCATGAATCAGACTGATTCAGTTCAAGTCACTGATTCAAAGAATCACTGGAGTGGAGAAATTATTGAGTAATAACTTAAATTTTGGCCTGTTTCTCACACAAATTTGTATGGTTTTAGAAGAATAAGACTATAGTAGTCATATGCATCCAAATGTTAAGGCCTGATCAAATGATGAGAAGTTTTTTTTCTGGTAAATTATCTGTTTAGGTAACTTTAGATTCACTGCATGTATTATGCAGTCAATCTGCTGAAGCGTGGAAAAGGGAACATTTTTAAACAGATGATTTTGACTGCCTAAACATGGTACTTGATAGCATTAGCCTTAGAAAGATGCAGTATAGAAAAGCAATTTTCATATATGAAAGCAGAGGATCTTTCCGTTTTTGAGAACGCCATCTTGCCGAGCGTTCCAGAAGCATTTCTGAAACACCATGTTGCGGTGGACCATCACATCGAGTGGAAAATAGAGGCCTTGCCAGCTGTCTGAGGGCTGGAGGAGTGAATCAGCCTTTCTGTAAAAATCTGAATGTGCCTCATAACCCAAAGCCTCAAACACAGGGAGGGCAAATGCAGGAAAACCTCCATCCTTGCACCACCCAGAGAGCAGGAGAGAGAGAGAGAGAGAGAGCGAGAGAGAGAGAGAGAGAGAGAGAGATAGACTCACACTCATCCGAAGCCGAGAGGCATAGGAAAATGGAGGTTAAGGATCAGGTCATCCTCACATCATCATTTCTTCTGTTTTTTTGTTTTTTTCGCAAGGCTGGACAGAACCTTGTATTCCTCAGTAATACAATCACTACGAGAAGGCCTGGATACGAGTGTTGCAGAGACTTGTTTGTGTATGTGTTAAAGAGAAAGTGTATGTGTGTGTGTGAATATGTGTGAGAGAGAGAAAGACAGGCAGAGTGAGCAGTGAGTGAGCGAGCATGAGAGAGCTGGCACGCTCTCCTCAGCCCACCAGCCAGGAAGCATCAAGTTCTTATTTAGCACAGGAAGAGCAGCTTTGCTTAGCAACTATACTGACTCTCCAATCACAGAAGTTTTCTGAATAATGCTGCTTGGACGTGGAGCGAGAGCCGTCTGCGTGCTTCTGAAGAGTGAACGAGAGGCCACAGGCTGCTTAAAAACACAAAATCCCTCTTTTCATAAAAGGCCCAGACAGCTCACGTAAAAAACAGGAGCTTTTTCCCTTAGCCTAGAAAAGAACCAACTTAGAAAATACAGCTTGCTCATAATTTAATTAAACTGCCACTATTTTATATTTAAAAGAACAGTTTACCTGCAAGTGAAAATGCATTATTTACTCACTCATGCTGTTGCAAACCCATAGGACTTTCTTGATTCCATGAAATATAAAATCAGAATAATGTGCAGTTACAATGAATGGGGACCGGTGCTTTCAAATTTAAAAAGCACCATGAAAGCATCATGAAACTAGTCCATTACACTTATCTTCCAAGTCTTCTAAATTCCTATGACAGCTTTACATGTGGAACAGACAGAAACTTGTCGTGTTTACTGATAATTTTCCTTTCCAGTGGGCTATTCACTGCGTCAGAACCAGATCAGCCTAATTTGCAAAAGAACAACTCAGACTGGTTTTGCCAAAAAAATTATAACTGGATCACAAATATGATATTGCTACTTCTCCCAAAAACAAGGGCAAGGGCCAATGGCAAGATTTTTAGTGAATTTCAACTTACATTTAGGTCCGTTTTCTACACAAAGGTATCAAATTACTTTAGAAGACTTTAAATATAATCCAAGAGCTGTACGGTTCACTTTTAATGTTACTTCTGTGGTGCTTTTTAAACATTATGGAGCTTGACAGCCCCGTTTACCTCAAAAGATTTTCAAAATTTCACCTTTTATGCTCAAAAGAAGAAAGTTAGTTTCATGTGGGTGAGTAAATAATGGTAACAATTTCCATTTTTATTCCCTTTAAGGCCTTAGAGGGAAGTAGAGATTGGACAGGAAACAATGAGGGGGGAGCAAGTTTGGGAAATAGTGTAAGCGGATGGATTTGAACTCACTTCACCTACACAGCGCAATAAGGCACGTGCACTAGCTTGTCCACAGCTCTGACATTAATTGCTACTATTAATAGTATAAAATGATTAGAAACCTTTTATTTATGCTTGGCTAAAATATTGATTCTTCCTCATTACCGATGCAGAGTGCCCAGTGCCAATCCATGGCATGCATGAATATGACCAAGCAACAGTGGTACATGTACACTTAACAATGCTATTTGAACATTTAAAAAAAAAAAAAAAAAAAATTTGAGATTCATAAGCTTATCCTCATGGTAGCTTTGGGGGCGGTCAGTGGGAGGTTTGTAGGCGAGAGCAACGTGCCAGTTTGTCATATGGCACACGCACGCAGACCGAAGCTGCATCATCCCACAGACAGACCCTGAGGAAACATCTTTACCACACAGTCCTCACCCTTCTCTGAGGAGCTCTAACAGAAGTCGACAGCTGTAGGAAGTAAGTGCACTCAAGGATGTCTCAGAATGCCAGATTCTTTCAGCAGCGGTTTAGTTTGGAGTATTAGTGTAAAATGTAATTTCAAATAATCACTGTAGGCAAGGCACAATGCAGGAATACGTAATGGGTTGTTTGGATTCCTCACCATTTCTTTTGGCTGATATTAAAACTGGTGCATATCTGAAATTCGACCGCATTCAGATCAGGAATACACTTTTTTTATTATTCCTAATTTGTTCTGGCTGGCCAAGAAATAATTGAAATTCCAAGTAGATTAAATAGAACTGCATCCTACAGCTCATGAGGATGGATCATGGAGGGAGTATAAAGTCGTATAAGGTTGTGCATCTAATGAGGAAGAGCGAGAGCTACAACACTAAAATTTAAGCTACATTTAAGCCATTTCCATCGGAATGAAATTTTGTCCAAGTGGACTTCGCAGAGCAGTTACGGATTAGTGGACTTGCAAGCAGCTCAATTAAGGCACTGGGTTTCTTGCACAGTGGCAGCTGTGTACTTCAGGATTTTTCATCTCCAGAGCAGATGGGTTGCCATATTAATCATGAAGCTGATGATCGCTATCGACTAAGGGGCCTGATCTGAGAAACTGATCATAAAACAACACCACCATCATTCTGCCATCTGTTCCCACAGACTGGTGGCAGTGCCAGCCTGCGCAACTCTAAACCTTATCCGATGCCATCATCAGACATCATACAGACTTACTCACAAAACAGACGCCTGATTTAGTGACATTTATTGTGAACTGCATCCCGATTAAAGATCAATATTGCTGTGGTACAAAATCAACACTACACCGCTTTCTTGAAATACAAAAGGAGAAAATCTAAATAATGTGCAATTACAAAGCATGGGGACCAGAGCTTTCAAGCTTAAAAAAGATGCAAAGGCACAGTAAAAGCATCATGAAAACAGTCCATTTGACTCATACACTATATTCCAAGTTATCTGATGGGAACAGATCAAAACTTATGTTGCGTTTACTGATCATTTTTCACTTGAACATTGAGCCGTTTAGTATAATTTGAGAACCAGATCAGTCTAAATGCCAAAAGAATAATTTAGACTGGTCTTGAGAAAAAAACAATTTGTTCACAAATTTGATCTTTGCTACTCATCTCATAAACATGGCATGGAGGTTTTTTGAGATTTTTAAGTGAGCTACAAGTTACATTTCAGTCTGTTATTCACACAAAGGTATTAAATGACTTTGGAAGACTTAAAATATAGTGATATGATATGAACCATTTTTGGTCATTCTGGAACTTGACAGCCACATTCATTTATGATGCTACAAAGAGTGGCCAGGATATTCAGTGCCAGCCCAACCCAACTTTAAACCTTAAAGGAAAACGCCACCGTTTTTCCATATTCCAATATGTTCTTTCCTCAACTTGATGAGTTGATACATATCTCTCCCGTCTCAGTGCGTGCACTTAATCGCTCTAGTGCGCGGCACCACTATGCTAGCGTTTAGCTTAGCACCATTCATTCCTTAGGATCCAAACAAGTATGAATTTAGAAGCCACCAAACACTTCCATGTTTTCCCTATTTAAAGACAGTTACATGAGTAAGTATGGTTGACACAAAATAAAACGTGGCGATTTTCTAAGCGGATAAAAAATGATAACTATAATGTATGGCGGAAGAGCACTTCGCAGCACTTCGACCTCGGCGCAGTAATATCAAAAGTCCTGAAAACTCCTCCTCCGTCAATAGAACCAACGTGTTTTCAGGAGTGATGATATTACTGCCCAGGGAAGAACATATTGGAATATGGAAAAACGGTGGCATTTTCCTTTAATTTTCTTCTCAACGAATACAATCATCATCTTTAACTGATTCCACTTTTGAATTCTAATGTTTCCGTAAACAGGCATCAGCTATCTCTGATTTTGAGTTTTAATTTGAGTTTGACATCTCAGTGATTTTAATCAGCATTTATCATAGATTTAAATGATCGTTTCAATTACAGTCAACTATCACCTATCACATCTCAATTCAATATCAGCTATAACTGATTTTGAGTTAATTCTCATGATCATCTCTGATTCTGCTTTTTGAATTCTGATGACTCATTTGTAATAACTGATGTCAGAATTTCAGTGCAAAATCAACTGATGATTCCAATCAACTACTGCTTATTCTGATGTCTCAAAGAACAGTCATCAACTATCAATGATTTTGAGTTTAAATTCTGATGTGCAATCCATTAAAATCAGGAATTATCAGTGATTTTGAGTTTGACTGCTGATGTTTCAATTATCACAATTATTACTGATTTTGTATATGATTTCTGATTCCTCAAGTATCTTTATCAGCAGCTCTCACTGATTCTGATGCCACAATCATTACAATCATGAATTATTAGTGATTTTGAGTTAGACTTCTGATGTTTCATTTACAGTTCTCTGATTTTGAGTTTGAATCCTGATGCCATAATCATTACAATCATGAATTATCAGTGATCTTGTGATTTGACATCTTATTTTTAAATTACAACTATCACTGATTTTGAGTCTGAATTATTCAAACTGTATTACATTCACCAATTGTGAATCATTTAGCTATGAAAACAAATGTGATTTCCTTCTAATAATGAAAAGTATAGTATTTCGTTCTAGCACAAAAGTTGCAGTAGATCCAAAAACCTGGTATCTTTTGATAAGCAGGGGAGTTTGGTGCAAAGTGTTACTAAAGTGTCCCAGAAAGACCTGTCTATGGCCTTCCTGTGTTCTGTTCATAAATCAGTTTCCAGTAACATCTGCAGCAATAATGCTAATGTAGCCCAGTATGGAGAGACAAGAAAGTGCATTGATTTCATTTCCCGGTCCTCTGTGTAGTTTTGGACTAGATTATACGGGAATGTCATATGTAAGTGAAAGATTAGAGAAACCTGAGTCTATGGGGACTGAGACTATGTGCTCTGCCTCACAAGTAGAAGAGCTTTAGTTTAAGACGTCTGTTTCCCCTCCCTCGCACTTTCACTCACACTTAAAGCTTAAATAAAGTCCAAGAGAAAGACCTCATGCTTGTTCCAGACTGAGTTTTCATGTAATTGGTCAAGCATCTTTTTCTCCTTTGGCGTACCAACAATGCAAAACATCTAGTGCTGTCATCTCTGGCAAGGATCTTTCCGTTTAATTAGAGAAGCTCTGAGTTTTCCATTGTGTGGTTTTGCTGAAGTCAGAAACATTTTGTGTGAATATCCTTGTGTGTCATATCTGGCATTGTTTTGGACAATTTAGAAAACTTAACTCTGTTTACTTTCAGCACACATTAATGGTGTTATTGTGAAATTATTCATCAGTGCACATTCTTCCAAAGAAGAATTTGTTTGTCTTTGTAATTTTTCCTCAAAATATAATCATTTGCTTCACCTCTGAATTTACTTTAAACTGCCTTGCTAAGCTGTTTAAGCTATCACTTAATGCTAAGTAGCTATTGAAGTATTGATTTAGGGTAGGTAATGCCGCCAGTTTTAAAGTCTTGTCAGTACAAGACAGTTTTATTGCCGAATATCCTGTTATCCTTCACTCTGAAAAATGACACATTATAGAAATAAAATGTTGACTTCAAATATGAACCTACAATTATAAGTATATGTGGGCTAAGTATTTGAATGACAATCTACATATTTTGAATCCATGTATGGCTAGCTGGTTTGTTTACAGTCATTAGCTAGTACTAGCTTGTTTAGCTAAAGCAGGTAGCATGTTTCAAAACACAAGTTGACTTTTTTTTTTTCGCTCCATGGAATATATTTATTGAATGATTTGAAGGTTAATGAACAGTTAAGGATTGTTAACTAGCTAGTGTCATGAATCTGTGCTGTTACCACAGTAAGTTTACCATGGAAATACTGTTATTCCTACTAATGTAAGACTAAAATAAATTAATATGAAATCTCTTTCAAACAATGTAAGTCAACACAAATTATAGCAGTGGCAATAACTTTAAGTAGAAAGTGTGTTTACCATCTTTTTTGTATGGGATGGTTGTGTGAATGTTTAACCCTTATGAAAATTAACCATGGTTTTATTATTGTAAAAGTGAAGTAACCTTTTTTTTTTTTTTTGGCAATTACCATTTGTATATCCACAGTTTTAATACAAATACCATGGTTAAACTGTGGTTAGTGTAGCAAAACCATGGTAAATTTGTGGTTATCATGGTTTAATTATAGTTTTTTTGGTTTAATTTGTATTAAAACCATGGTTAATTTTCATAAGTGAATGATTCAGTTCTTCAATATTTATTTTTCTGAACTGGAATTATATTTATGCTCTCACGTTAGTGACATTCATTGTTCATTCATTGTAATGTATAATAATGGCATGAGAGTTTGCTAAAGGCATCCTGTCAAACAGGAAGCAGTCAATGTACTGAACGTGTGGGATGTTTTTGAGTAGGTACGAGATAAACACCCTCAGCAGTAGCACCTGTCCATCCTTTATCCGACAGCATTTGTTCTGAGACGTGACTCTCGTCTTTATGTCCCCCTTGAGGGAATAAGTGTTCAGACTCCATAGCCATGATACTTTCTGTGGTATAAGCAGTTCTTTTGATACTGTCATATAAAGCCGTGCATAAATAGCTTGCCATTTCATTATATCCTTGTGGTACAAAAAGCTTGAAAGCATTTTTGACTTGTATTAGATTACACTGTACAAGCTTTACCCATGTTGGTGTTACAACTAGATTTAATCTGAAACCTGAACAAATTTGTAAATGTCAAATAACAGCAAGTACATGGAACATGATTATCTGCAAGCGTTTTCAATGTTGCTGTCTATCTCTAGCACACAATAGCCTTATGAAAATGTACTATGGTTTTACTGTTTTAACAGTAATATTTTGGGGTAACTATGAATCATTGTAGATTAATTATTGATTAAAAGAAGAGATATGTTAGTATATTTAATATACTACAGCTGTGAGGGTTTCTTTAGTTAAACCTATAGCTATAGTTTTTAAAATGTTTCTTATTTTTAACAACAAATACCTTTATTTATTTATTTATTTATTTGTTTGTTTGTTGTCAAAATTGGATATTTAATTGGTCATGCCTTTTTCTTGAGTTTTTAAATTTGTTTCTAAATGTTTCTTATTTTTAACAACAAATACCATAATGTATTTTTTTCTTTTAATTATTGTTATTGTTAATATTGTATATTTAATTGTTCATGCCCGTTTCCCCTGTTTTTAAATTAGTTTTTAGATTGACTTTATTTTCCATAAAAATAATTAATAATTTTTAAAACCATAATTTTGATTTTTTTTTAATTGTATTGATATTGATAATATATCAATATTTAAATATATTAATATTAATTTCCCCCCATTTTTACATTTTATTTTATTTTTTTGTGTCATCTAACACTCAATTTCAGTTAATTATTTTTAAAAAAAAACTGTAATATGTATTTCTTTATTTTCTTATAATGCAATGTCTGCCACTTTGGATAAAAGTATTTGCCGAATGAATAAATTAATACCGATTTTTCATATTGTAAATGGTAATGTTGTGATGCCCAAATTCACTTGTAGCATCTAAAATTATCGATTGGAATTTAAATATTTGTCATTTGTCAGTTATCCGCCATAACATAATAATGAATGCAGTCAACTTTCTTTGCTTATGAAATGACTGTCCTATTTTGCTGATGTCATCTAGGCCGAGTTGGCTATTGGATCATTTCAACCAATAGTCATACAGCTGTTTAAGCATTGTTTTAGCACATGTTTGTGGGTGGAGGTTATCCACAGACAACAAAAACATCACTCTATTCATGGTTTCCCTAATTTTTGATTAGTTATCAAACTTTCTGGCTTATCAAGCTTTTCACATGAATTGGTTGCATTTTTCATGGGGAGCGTTTAAAGTATCGTCTGAAATGTTAAAGCATTACCAGAGAGATATTTTGTGTGTGTGTGTGTGTTGGTCCGTGTAATAAGAGTAAGACCTCAGCTCTCTTTAAAAGGGTGACAGGGCACATGGGCCGCAGTCGTTGAAGACCATTTAGCTAATTATGCACTCTGCATTTTAGAATGTGGTGTCAGTGGTTTGTTTGTACAAACCAAAACTTATTTAGAGATAGAAGATGTTTTGTTCAGATGAAGATTGCACAGTCTTTTGTGGTGCTACACTTAAAGTCTGAAGTCTTCATCCATAATAGGTCATAAAATGAACACGGATGACTAGACAATTAAACTACCTTTGCCAGGAGACAGAGACATTTAATGAGCCTGTGAAGTTATAAGCAGCTGCTTATAATGATTTAAATTCCCTATCACATTGAGTTCATTAAGTTTTCCTGAAGCAGTTCAGGAGTTTTTCCACAGTGTCAGTTTGCATCTATGTAGCCATGGAGCCTGCCTTTAAAATGTCTATAAAACGCTATCGAGCCAAGAATGCCTATTGCTTTTAGCGTCCACGTTAATTAGAGCCGAACAGAGACTTCATATAAAGCACGCAGGCTTTGGTTTTTCATAGTAGCAGCTTAATTGTGGCGTTGTAATGAGGAGAACCAGCAGGATATGGTGATTTGAGGGTTAGAGATCTGCTGGGTTGGCAGGAGCTGGTCTCACAAATCTTAACACTTGATTCTGGATTGTGATTGGATGAAACATTTGTGCTGGTCAAGACCTGCCATGACTGTACTTTAAGTAAAAGTACTTTAAGTAATCACAATGATAGTACATACAGTTTCAGTGCTGGAAGTCAAGTTACTTATAAGCCTGTTTTATTTTCTTCATTTACAGGGGTAGTTCACACAAAAATGAAAATTCTGTAGCTATTTTCTTATGTTTTTCCCAACCTGTATGACTTTCTTCTATGGAACGCAAAAGACGATATTTTGAAGAATGTTGGGAACTAAAGAACACAGGAGCTCATTGGCTTCCATTGTATGGGGACAGAAGAATATATTTTTTAAATTAACATGTAAAATAAAAGGTGTTATTGCATACATTATTCTGTATTTCATTGCAATAAAACTAGGGAGCTGCTATATGCATTAAAAATAATTCTGATTAAAATATTTATATGGTTATTTGTTGTTGGATGTCAAATTTGTAAAAATTGTATTTTTAAAATATAATTTTATGTGCAGTCTATATTGTAGTTTACATTTGTGCAATCAGCTGCTCAGCTGTATAGATTTATATTTGTTTTAAATAAACATGTTTAATTTTTAAATAGAATGAATATATATATATATAGCAAATAAAAATTAAATTATTATTTTGAAAGATATATTTGTAACTTATTTTTTAGTAATTTCAGTACTTAAAATGTTTTATTTCATAAGGCAACATTTCTGATTCGTTATAGTTTAAATGTTTCACCTGATATTTGAATTTTATTCTATTTCATCTTTATTCCGATTAACTGACATGTTTTTTTAAAAATATTGCAAAATACTGCAGAATAATAGTTAGTCACAGCCCTAAAACTGTAATACTAAAATAATTATGCTGATCATTTGTAACAGAAAATAAATGAATTGGAATATAGACAAATTAAGTCAAGTGCAAAATAGCTGCATGTTCAGTGGTGGTCTCAGACTTCAGGACCCCTGTGTGTTACAAATCATGGTTTCTAAATTCAGTGCATGTGATGTTCTAAATTCTCAGCTGTGGATTCTAAATGAATGCTAATTAATGTAAGCCATCATACACACATGTTGTCCCTGTCTGCTTAACATGGACTTTAAACAGAAACAAATCTGTTCAGCAGATTGTTGATTTGAGTAATTCATCTTCATCAAAAAGAGGAATAATCATTTTTTTCCACTTGCAATAAACAGATTTTGGTGGACATATTGAATCATTCTTTGAGCAATTTGGGATTTTTGGTGTGATTTTAAGCTTGTGACAGAAACTTGGCCCAGTCTGGCTCTGAGTGCTCTGTTACCCACAATCCCCTGTCCAGATATGCCTTTCTGTCTGTTCTCAGTGAATCAGCTCACTCCAGACATCCATCATGTCCCTGAATAGTGACTCTTCAGGGGCTGAAACACAGTATCATGCTCTTTCCAAACAAGGGGCTTCTTCCACACTAGCGAGAGATTCTTGCAGTACCAACTGGATGTGACGTCACCGAAGAGCAACCGTGCGACCAGCAGTGACCCCAGCACAGTGTCTCTTTTATTCAACTGGTCTTGAATTCTTGAAAGATGTGAATTGGTTCTTGGTGTTCTGTAGCTCCTGTGTTTCCTATCTTCAAATGGTTTTTGTTACATGTCTTATCAATCTTCTGCTACATGGGAGACATCTGTTCACCACATGCCATCTACATACAGATGGGCACTGTTCATTGACTGCAATCACTCAAAGGATTGTTTTATGTTGTGTTGTTTCTTTATTTCATATCCAGCAAAAAAGTAGCCAATAGTGATGAGAAAAAACTTCATTGGGTTGCTTGAACAAATTCAAACAAAGGCATCAATCAAAAAAAAATAAAAAAGGCAAATTCCGTAATTTCTAACCCTAATATAGTTCAAAAACTTTGACTGACTTCTGTGGAGTAGAAATGAAGCTATTTGGAAGAATGTTTCAGCTGTTTGTGTCCATACAATGAATGAAGTCAGTAGGGGTTCAAAACAGAAAACATTTGCTCAAATCTAGGGGTGTGCAATATTTTTGTCTACGATAATATCATAATTGTTGTTTTAACGATATACGACGTGACATTATCAAGTAAAAAGTCCAACAGCATTCACTGCGTGATGAAGCCAATTAGAATATAGTTAGAATGCCCCTATAATTCAGGTTATGAAAGCAAAACAATATCCCTGTATGTTCTTTTTTTTAATATTTATAAGATATGAAATTATGTAATATCACACAAGCAAGAGTGTTGTTTTTCTTAATATTAACGTGTGAGCGTGATCGCAAATGTGATGGGCTATTAACAGTAAAAAAAGTTCATATTGAGTGTTACATTTTTGACGCAATATTGTCTTTTTTTTTATTTCGTCAATAATATTCACCAACAAAATAGTACCAAACAAAGCCAGAGCAGTTCATCTCAGAGCAACATTGTAGTGTTTCATTCCTGAATGAATCTGTTTGTGAACAAATCATTTGAATCAGTGATTCAGTAATCTGCCACCTACTGGTGGTTTCAGTGTCATATTTATCCAGGACCAGTGAAGATACCAGCATAAAAACATACTAAGCAAAATATTGTTTAATTATCGTTATCGAAAAAATCACAAAAATATTATAATTAAACCATTTTTTCTCAACATCATGCACCCCTACTCAAAACATGTTTGATTTCCTTCTATTGGATGTAATCATAATCCGAATCTAAAATACTGGAGTCTTTGCAAAACATACACTACATCATTTTCTGAAATCTGTCAACTCAGATATGCAAATTGGCTCGACTAGCCTTGACTCATCCAGAAAAGTATACTTCGGTACGCTAGAGTATGCGTACAGTAAATGTGACAACTTTCATCATCAGCATAGTGTATTTGTACTGTATTCATATAGCCAGCTTTTTCTAACCATGTGTACTCTGTATACTTGCAGTACATGAGCCTTGAATTCTTTGCACTAACTAGTTTGTCCACAAGGTGGCAACACTGGCCCAGACCGCTCTTTCACAGTCAAAAAAAAAAAAAAAAAAAAGAGTGAGGCGACGGGACAACAATAGACGCCCATGTTGATGAGTGCTTATGTGAGGAGGTTTAGAGATGCATTCATCAATTTATCATTCATAACTACTGTAGAGAAATAGCGCAGACACTGGACAGATGAAAAGTTCTGGTGCACATATACTGAGTGCCTGTGTTCATGTATACTAGGGCTGTGCAATTAATCACATGCGATTCTCATGCGCATCTCGTCAGTAAAGCCGGTTCCGTGATTGGCAGTAAATCTCCATCACCTGTTTTCAATTTGCATTCAATTATGCATTCAATTTGCATTCAATTATGAACGCGATATCGCGTAGCTTTTCAGTGAACTACAGCTCTGTGTATTAACTGCCGCTCCATTTGAAAACAGGTGATGGAGATTTACCGCCAATCACGGAACCGGCTTTACTGACGAGATGCGTATGAGAATCACATGCGATTAATTGCACAGCCCTAATGTATACTATCAAATGGAGTACGTTTTGAAAGGCTATACATTCGACTGTACGCATACTAGTGCTTGCGTCAAAACGGTATAGGTATTTAGGTATTTAGCTGACAGTCCAAACATTAACATGCTAATGCACAGCATGTTGTTAGGTTAGCACATTTAAATGAGGAGTTGTCTCTAAATTAATTTTTGCATCCCTGTTTTGAAAAAAGCAGCTAACTAAATCTAGAAAGTCAACTAACAACCTAGCTAATTGGCTAGTTGGTTGTTGGGGAGCTAGTTAGCACTAGGTGTGTGACGATAAATCGATTCGTGGATCGCTTCTGTGATTTTCCGAATGCATTGCTATTCTCTCTGGAATTGATTCTAAGCTTGGTTTTAACAGTAGATGGCACTGCGTGCTTTAGAAACAGCCATACTCTGCTTGTTTCCACACACACACACACACCACTTGAACACAAAATAATCATTCATAAAGTTCAAAAAGGTTTTAGCGAATTACAAGAGTGTTCACAGTGGGCTGTGTTTACATTAATCTCATGTCATAAAAGCCGAGGTGCAAGTACATTTTAGCCACTTACACTATTCAGCCAAACACACAACCGGTCTTCTTCATGGGCATTTGAGTGTGCAGTTAAAAACTAGCCTAGAGCGCCAACTACTGTTAAAAACATAGCTCAGAATCGATTCCAGACATAGTCAGGATGCATTCGGAAAATCCCAGAATCAATCCACGAATCGATTTATCGTCACACCCCTAGTTAGCATTTTAAGTAAAGTACTTTTCTTTATTTATGAAATATGGATTTCCTAAACTTGTTGAACATACGTCTTGGGATTTGCGGTTTCCCGCCAAATGGATATCATCTGGCCTTGAGCAGTGTTTTCATCCTGATCAGGTCTTGACCAGAACTCCAGTGATGGCCGTTGAGAGACATAAGAGGAAGTGCTCTACATTTCTCCTTAGGTGCTTTCCAGTGCTTCCCTCGACATCCGTACGCTGCCCCACTCAGGAAGGGAATTGTATTGGGAATGTCTCCTGAGTGCCCCCAAGGGTGCAGCTGAGATTATAAATCATTATTATGTAATGTTATAGATTTTTCCTCCGGATAGT
This sequence comes from Labeobarbus marequensis, assembly GCA_034780575.1. Taxonomy (NCBI): domain Eukaryota; kingdom Metazoa; phylum Chordata; class Actinopteri; order Cypriniformes; family Cyprinidae; genus Labeobarbus; species Labeobarbus marequensis. Next base: position 17,671,698 of record JAUZSZ010000112.1, on the reverse strand, counting down.
GTTGGCGATTTAGGAAGTAGAGGAGAGGCAATATGCAGGTAGTGGGCTCAACAGAGCTCAGTCCTCAAGTGTTTAATGGCACTGTCAGCACTGACGTTTCCCCTCCTGCTACTCTTAAAGAGTGCAGGAACTTAAGTTTGACATGGAAGAGCCGTGTTTCATTACCAGTTAGAGTCCTCTTACTAAATAATCTACTGAAACATCTTGAAACTAAACCCCCAAAAGTGTGCTTCGGTTTTGACACCAACGTTAGCATATGCGTATAGCCAAACGCGTAGCCTTTCAATGTAAATTCTGGCTAAATGTACACTAGGGATGTGCATCTCGATGCATAGCCAACGATACGATACATCAAAGAGACATATGAAGCAGCTACCGATGCGATTCACCCCTATTGCGATGCAGTGTGATCCGATTTTGATTCTATTCAACACAATGCGATGCAATGCAATACGATGCAATGGAAAATATTGGTCACAAATTATTGGTCACTTTCAAAATAATAAAAGCATAGCGCATCTGCTAATAATTATATATAAATAAATCTGTTTTTACCGATGCAAATATGTTGGAAACGATGCATCGTGATACAAATGCCAACTTGTATTAGATGGACAATTTTTTTTAATCAATGCATCGCATCGTTAACTATTATGCCAACGCACTGATGCGAATCAGTGAGTCTTACCATTGCTAATCTACGCTAATCTGGATACATTTGAAAATGCATCTTTTTCTCTGCATTTTGCCTTTTTGTCCTATGGAAACTGAGTTTTGACGATGCTCTCCCTAGTGGATAAATGTGAAAATGCAGTTTTCACATTGTAGTGTGGAACGTGAAAACTGAAGTATTCGAAAACGATATAGTCGCAGCCTCAGACGTCACGCCCATGGAAAGTTGGCTAAATGTCTGATGCATATGGCACACTTTTCTGGAAACACTTCAGGAATGTCGAAGTCGTCATCTGACTGGT
>JAUZSZ010000112.1:17610816-17623384 GCA_034780575.1 Labeobarbus marequensis | reverse complement strand
AAAACACTTCTGAACAAAGTGGCAGTTAATTATATAAATTTAAAGGGTTACTGTAGTTCATTCTGTCATTGATTACTTAGCCTCATGTTGTTCCAAAACCGTAAGACCTTTTCCATCTTTGGAACACAAGATATTTTTGATGAAAATCTAAGAGCTTTCCTGCATATACAGCAATGCAACTACCACATTCAAGACCCAGAAAGGTAGTACGGACATAGTTAAAAAATTCCATGTGATATCAGTGGTTCAACCTTAATTTTGTGAAGCTACAAGAAATAATTTTAGCGCACAAAGACAAGAAAAATAAGTTTATTCAATGAATTCTTCTCTTCCAGGTCAGTGTCCACTGTACCATGACGCAAGAGTGTGCATTTGTGAACAAACATTATTCTCATATCTTTATAAAAACAAACAAAATTTTTTTAAATAAAAATTATTAATAAATAATAAAAAAACAATACAATTAATTAAAATTAAAATTTTTCATTAATAAAAAACATGTTATTTCCAAAATGAATCACATCAAATTAATGTGTAAAATAAACAGCCCTTAAATATTTTAATAGTGTGTATATATTTTTATGTAATTTAACAGAGTAGTTTATTAATCAAAGATGTAATTATTTTGTAAGTTGTATTTAATCGCAGGGTGCATGTGCCAGCTGACTCTGTGTGAGTGCAGGAACCACTGGTACCTCACCTCCACTTTAATGTGACATGAGAACACTCGATGAAAGCACTTCCAGATAAAACTGACAATTAAATCACTTAAACCACTAGTGTCGCAATTTGATAGCGGATGTTTGGAAGCGATCCCACTCTCAAGCGATCCAACATGCGAGACAGAGAGGGGGCCGGCTGTGAGTGGAGATAGCACCAGGTGCTCGAGGCATTTCTTTAGCAAGTCGTTGACAAGGTGAGCGTCTGCAGTGCCACTGATAAGACAGAGACAGGGACAGCCCATTGGTCAGTACCCACTACCAGGGAGAGGCAAGCAACCGGGTTTCAACATGGCACAGGAAGCTCCTTTTCCTGGTAAGTGTCATCTTTCATGCTGTCAGGTTGGAGACCAAAGCCACTTATTCATTTGTTTAACTCAGCGGAGACTTATTTGGGGCAGTGGGTCCAGCTGTTGTCCTGCTTTGAGCCCCAGCACAAACACAGAGCTTTGGCTTATTATCAGCATTTGTATGAGAATTATGTAGCTTCTGCGCTCTAACAGCAGTTCTGCAGGTCTGTGCCAAACTCTTGGGCTGAGAATGCAAAGAGTATGAATCATAAAATTACACGTGTATGAATCATAAAAATGATACAAATCCTTCATGTTAAACCAAACATTTTGCAGCAAACTCACACCAGTGTAAATCTCTGAAAATTCAAAAATAATGGGATAAAAAAGGTTCTCTCAACAATAAACAACATACTAGCCACTGACTGAATAAACAGTGATCTCGGAGATGCTGAAATATATAAACAATTCCGTTCAGTTTTATTTATTCTTAGTGTTCCCAAGATACAAACAAATCAGCAGACCACAACACTTCTTGAGGATATAAAAGAGGTTCAGAAAGAAGTCAAAGGTTGCGTCAGAGACAAATGTCAGAGTAAAAACAAATCAATGTTGACCACTATGATCTGGGAAACTGCACATTTTGACAAGGAATGTCCATTTGCAAAAGGAAATACAGGTACATTACAACCAAAACCAACAATACAACTCAATAAATGTGTGTGAGATAACCAAAACACTGATTTGAATAAAATTATTTTATAGTACCAGTGTATTATCTAAATATCCACTACTCGTTGTTTTTGTAAACCAAAACTAAAACTATTAAAAATTGTCTTTGGTTATTGAAATATAAAAAATAAGCATGAGATGAAAAACTAAAAAACAAATTAAAATGATAAATTAGAGTAAAATTAACTGAAATAAGTACATTTAAGTACTAGAATTACCAAGACAGAAAAAAGTTACATAGGTCCTTAGAGGTATTTTTCACTATGATAACTAAGATGCAAAATAGCATTTTTTTTTTTTTTTTTTTTAAAAAAGGAAGTGAGTTCAGTCCATGGTGTGATACAAGACATAAAAGTAGCAGTTGTTTTAGTTACCCAGATGAGCGGACTGATGCACAGCATTGACACGAATGATAAAGAATATTAGGAAACATCTGACTGCTTAATTAATCAGTCAGAATTAAGTATATCAGAGAGTATTTATGTTATAAAATAAATTAATTACTATTTCAAGTATTATCAGGCATCCAAATGCCAGCCTTTAGTCAGAACCAAGTTGAAATACGAGTTCATAGTGTCTATTTGAAGAGGCTGATGAATCTGCACTCACAGGGTTGTGAGAAATCTCATCAGGCCTTCATGAAAGGAGAAAGTGTCTTTGGGTCTTTTTATGCTCTAAGAACTGAGGCTGATATACACAAAAGCAATCAGGCCCCTAATTCCCCAAAATGCACTGTTCAATCGATTCGCACTTGCATCATGTCTCCTTCTCACTTATCATCTCAAGAGCCAAACTAACCGTGCACTTCTTTGCTTTGCAGCCTCAGTGTGAAGATAAATTGAAGAAAAACTAAGCTGTCTAAGTCAAAAAGTAGTTATGGATGAGTCAGTAGACAGCACAATAAAACTCCATTTTTCAGCTGTACTACAAAACTTTATTTTCTAGATTTAATTTTTATCAAGTCTGCTATTCAAACTAGAATCAAGTAGGTCGATGTGACGCATCAAATACTTGTTTAACTTTAATCCCATCATACTCATTAAAAGGAGAATGATTTAATTTAATAGGCTAGTAAAATCAATCACATTGACACTGCTGTCTGGTGCCACATAAAACGATAACAATAACCAGCTATATAAACTTTGCAGCGGCAGCAATATTTTCTACTGCATAGATTGTCTTTATCTGACAGTTTCTGGCCGGCGGTTCTGCAGTTTTGTGATAAAGCATTTTGTAAAGGGCTAAACTCCAAAATGCATGTTTCAACGGATCTGTAGACAAGTCCTGATGTATAGCCACCTCCATGAAACTCCCAAACAACCTGTAAATGTAACTGGGTCCTTAGGCAACTCTACAAAATGTCCTTAAAAGGAGTTCATAGAAAATATAGCCTAGCAGTAGAGGAAAAACTAAGCATTATTTGTTGCACAGAAATCAATCATTGAGTTGGTTCTCTAAAAGCAAAGTGCATCTTTACATGAAGTTCTGGGGTCCTGATGGCCCTAAAAGACTTCTAACCCAGATTAGAGCACATAAGGTCAATGATGGAGAGGTTGCAGGTGTCTCCAGGCTCTGGCACACTTTCCAAATCTCAAGGGATGGCTGGATTCATGGAATGATCCAGACATTAAAATGCAATGCAAAAAGCCTACTGAATAAAAAAGATCCACCGTTTGTGTCAAAAACAAAGGTTTCACTAATTAAACAACGTACTACAGAAACATTTCATACCACGGATTAAACTTGAATCAACCAAGGATTTACTGCAACTAAGTCCAAATAATGAAAATAAAAATGTAAAGCATTTCCTCATGGGCACAGTGCCTGTGGCATTTTCCCACAATGCTTTCCCAAACTAGCTTTGATACTGGCTCCGATGACCGTCTAAGAGCTCTAAACCCTGAGGTTCCATTTGGGAGTCCATTTTGGTAGTTTTTTGGGGAGAGTCCACGACCATGAAGCAGCAGGGGATTTCACTGTGAGCCGCAGTGGTTTTAATCATTGATTAACATGAGCGAGCAGCATGCTGTGGAGAGTTCAAAAAACCTCTCGCTCCGAGCCTGTGTGAGTCAGAGAAGGTGAACCGATAAAACACAAAAGAGAATATCATTAAAGTGGATTATTCTGATTCCACACTATTCAATCTTCTTCTTAAGGCTCTCTTTGATTTTGGCTTTTTCCTTTGACATATTATGATCAATGCAAAGGAATGTTTCATCACATACGTTCTTTTTCACCATTTTATTTTATTTTATTTTTTTACATTTTATCCTTAGGAGCACAAGTTCACAGCAAAAACAGGAGCCGTGTGGTGCGCATTCCACACATGTGTGAGAAGCAGTCCTCGGAGAGGTTTGAGTTACAGTGAGTGTAAATCTTTCTGAGGATATTACATGCTTTAAATCCAATGGGAAATCTGGCTTCAGATGTTACAGGTCAGTCTATAAGGTCTTTATTCTTCGTAATTAAAAAATCTAATTTTCTAAAAGGAATATTCTAGGTTCAGCGCATGTTTAGCTCAATTGACAGCACTTGTGACATAATGTTGATTACCACAATGATTAATCCATTTGACCATCTTTTATTAAACAAATATAAAAAAGGATTATAGTGATGCACGTATAGTGAAAGTGAATGGTGATATCTGAAATAATAAAAACGATCTGATTTAATAGTATAGCTCTTAAAACTGCATGTGATTTTAGTCTGAAAACTAAAACTGCTCACAATTTAAAGTTATATGCAATTTTACAACTTTGTTGCCATGACAACATAACCTAAAATCCTAAAATGGCTGTAAAATAATTTAATTTAAACAGCTTTAGAGTTCAAATAAGCTCAAATTTTAAGAGAAGAATAAATGGAGGTTCTTAAAATATAGAATTATAGGCTTCACATTTTTGGATCCAAAAATTGTCCCCATTTACTTTCATTATAAAGTGCTGTAATGTAACTTAGCTTTTTATCTTTTCTACAGAAAATGAGGGACAGGTTAATTTATTTTATTTTTTTTTAAAATTAGCATTATGCCACAAAAAACAAAAAACTGTCGACTGAATTTATTTTATGCTGAACCAGGAATATTTCTTCAATCAGGATCTTAGTTTAGTTTTCTAGTAAAATATCAAAATATCCTTAAAACAAGATTACAGCAAAAATTGTAGAAGACATTAAGTCTTGTTTTCAGAATAATTAGGCTTATTTTCTTACTTCAAGCATGAACCACACTCAATTTCGTTAGATTTATGCTCACAGTGAGAAATGAATAAGATAAAGAAGCACAATATAATACTCTCTGAAGTCTTCTTATCTTAGCAATTTTGTTTTTCAAGTAAATGTATCTTTGAATGAAATGTTTAAATACAAAAAAAACATGAACATGGTGCAAAGAGTTGATCTACAGAGACACACTAATGTGCTATACGCAAAGATTAATGGTCTTCACGGCAAAGTGTGCAATAGATCGCACATGCTATAAGCAGGGCAGCTATTGGCACGTACAGTATATGTCCCTGCAGACTGATAACTGGCTTCCTAGTGAGCCGTTCGACTCGGATGATTATGGATATAATTCATAGGCAAAGAATGTGATTTCGTGGGCTGCAGCAGGAGACCTCAGAGGTTGGCGCCTTGATGATAAGGGCAACTCTTCATCTGATGGATCATGCTGCTAATGCCTCTTAGGCTGAGAACCAAATTACAGAAGTACAAATCACGGCTCTCGTTTGTGGCTTGAGAGGAGAGCAGAGGTCGAGAGAGGCAGAGAGCGATACTCTTATCCCGCTTTGATAGCAGTGAATCCAGCCACGCAGCCTCTCTGACCTCCCGTCAATCACAGAGCTGCATGTAAAAACACTAGGTTAATTAAAATAACATTTTACATTATACTAAAAAACAGCTGTGTTGAAAAGACCAGCTTTTGTTGTATTTTGGATGTTGGTGTCCCCGCTGGGCTTATTAGCTAGCTCACAGTGAACATGAAATCAAAACGGACAATTTTTTAAAAATTTTATTTTGGAATACTGCAGTATTTATTATTAAGGAATTATCCATGCACATCATTATTTTTTTTAAAGTTCATGTGCCCTCATAATGTTTCATCAAAATAACTTTCCCGCGATGATATACGTTGTATGATATCAAAATTTTGCAAACTCATACAAATATTTATTTTTTAAATATATTTTTATATTTTCTTAATCTTTTTAGAAGTTCATACTTTTAGAATTCCTTTTCATTATTTTAAACAAACAGAAACAAACATATATCAGTCAAAAAATAATAAATATGAATAAAAATAATTTACACAGGATGCATTTATCATAAATTATAATTTGTATCTTCATAAACACTTGTGACTTTAACAAATATTTCATTAATATCAAACTAAATTAATACAAACAAAACAAATAAAATATTAGTTTTGCTTGTAATTAAGTAATAATTACATATGTTAGAAATTACATTTATTTATGCTTATAAGCTTACCATGTTTTGCGTTGTTGTAGTCTAATGACTATCAAGTTATAAAAAAGCAAAAATAAAACAGAAATAACAATAACCAGTTCTTTATTATAGTTATCAGACACATACACAGCATAAAAATCGTCCAGCTTCTCCCAAACGACCACCATCTACCTTTTTCAGGTTAATATCATGGCAACAACACCAGCACTAACCCTTACCATTTACTTGATATTTACAACTAAAACACAAATATTCTTGAAAACTTAAAACACACTGCTATTATCTTTCTGTTGTTTCACAGGCTCTCATCTGTTTCTCAGCACTAGTTCTCACTTTTGTTCTTTCCAGAGCCAATTCTAAAACTTTGCTTTATGGCCCTTGTGTTTCTGTCTCCTTAGTTCTCCTCATTTGTAAGTTGTTTTGAATAATAGCATCTGCTAAATGAACAAATGTAAATGGAATTGTAAACAGTGAGCCAAGCCATAACTGCAAAACACTGTCTCTGAAGAGAAGCCTGTCAGAAGCGCTAAATATCAGCTTGATTTTGGATTTGGATTGGATTGTTCCTTGGAACAACTGCCAAAAATGCTAAATTAGCCAGTTACTAATACATCAAGTGAAATGCATAATTCTAAGACAGTTTTATTAATCTGGATGAAATATTTGCGTACTCCACATAAAACCCCAGCCTGACCCAAATATGCTGCCCCATATAGGCGAAGAAAATCAACATCAGCATTTCTTTTAAGACCTACACAAGAGCTTATATCAAAAATAGCACCCACGTCAAATGACATTTCCAAATCAGAGCTGTGATAGAAGTATTATTAAAAGGTACAGTAGGAGGTGTGGGCTGCTGTACTACCATAAAGCTACTTGAGCCAGCACCAAAATACATGCATGAAAACGCATTACAAGTCTCAAGCTATGCAGAGAGATTGTGGGTGACACTTGTGCGCTTTTTGTTGAGAAAATGCGGCTTGTGTTTAGCACACTTTTGAGATGAAGAGACGAGACAATTTAGAGCACATGTGTTGCATGGCATCTGTGCAGAATCATATTAAATTTTGCTTGCATGATGGCAAAAAGTGAGAAAACCTGTGAGTGTGTGTGTGTTTCCAGTCCTCTGTGTAGGGATATCTGAGGGCAACAGCTGTGCTCAATTAATTGCTCTGCGTTTAAATTGCAAGCAAGTTCTGCCTGCCCATGCCAACTGGAGATAGTGGTAATTGATTCACACTTTCATTAAGGAGAGATTAGGCCAAGCCAGCGGATGGGCAGCAGAAGTGCCTGGCCAAAACGCGCACACACATAGACACTCACCGTAATCTATCAGCTTTGGAACTTATTAATACTACTACTACTAACATTTAAGTCTTTTATAACCATATTTATATGGTTTCTTGAGTACCAAATCAGCATATTAGAATGATTTCTGTAGGATCGTGTGACACTGAAGACTGGAGTACTGATGCTGAAAATTCACTGTTGCCATCACAGATTACATGTAACATGTAATACAATTAAATTGTAATTATATTTAATATTTTAATTTTTTACTGCATTTTTGATCAAATAAATGCTGCCTTGGTGAGCATGAGACTTTTTAAAAATAGAAATATTATTCCAAATATATACAAATACACTGTCTTATCATTTTTATGCGAAATAAGAGAATATCATGTCCCTGTACGTATAAACTCATAATAATAATAAAAATAATAATATTAAAAGAAACACACACACAAAATAAACCAGTTACTAATGATCTGTATTATAGTGCTATGGTTAATAAATAATTAATATTAGGAGGAAACAAATTTTCCTTTACCTTTTGCAATGCAAAACAGCATTTCAGAAAATGGAAAAATAAAAAGATTTTTGGGTTGGCTACAAATAAACTGCTTGTTCTGAACTTTCCGATAATATATATTTACATGTGCCTGCACACATTTACATGCCAACGACGCCTAATTCATGTTTGGAAACTTGGCCCACCAGTGACGGTGAAGTAATAAGGGCTCGAATTCAAATATTCAAAACTCTGTTACTTTGTTGTTTTTGTTCACCTCCTACTCAAGCATATGCTTCCCTCTGATATTAGAATAAAAGCACTTTGTTCTGTCATTTAGCTTGACAGCAGCAAATCCTGTTGGACAGTTGTCTCTGACTGCACAATTTTCTTCCAGGACGTATCATTCGCTCTGTTATGTAACGCAAACACTTAAGTGAAGTGTCTCACTTCAAAATCCCTGTGGACTTGGCTGGGGTGACGGAATGCAACATATTGTAGTATCTGTCAGCGTGGGTGCTCCAGACAGGGTTTTGGCAGCATGAAACTTGTCCGTGAGCTGTAGTGTGAACTTGTAGTTTGTACTTTGGGGTGGGAGAGAAGGGCAGAGCTTGACAGAACCATCTGGCAGCAGGGGCTCGGAGGGTCAAACTCATTATCTTCATCTATTTGGAGCATAACCACTGGCACCAAGTAGATCAGTGAGCCGCAGAGGTTATGCCAAGCCCTGTTGGTGCCGGTGGCACAATATTCTCAAAATACCATTAGACTATGAGCGCACACACAGGCAGACGCAGGTGCACCTGTATGTCTGTTTGTAAATAATCAAATAAAAAGACACACAGGTGCACTTCTGGGTGAAATGTAATGTGCAGATAAATATAAATTATAATATCTAAAATGTAAATAGAAAGAAACCAAATAATAATAAAATAAAATTATGCATTGTGATGCACTTTTTTTTGGCCATTTGATTAAAAAACGTCTTTATACTTAACAGTAGTAATAAGACACAAGTGTCTGATTTCAACTTAAAAATGTCATTAGAGTTGATGGAGAGGATTCATTTCTGGAAATCTGTTCAATCTACCCATTTAAATAATTGTTTATTTGCATCATCATCATGCAAAAAATATCAAAATGATTTATGAATACACACTACCATTCAAAAGTTTCAAAAGTCTAAGATTTTGGAAAGAAATGAAAGACTTATTGAGCAAGTATGCATAAATTGATCAAAACTGACAGTAAAGACATTTATAGTGTTAAAAGATTTCTATTTTAAATAAATTCTGTTCATTTTATCAAAGAAAAATCACGGTTTCCTCAAAAATATCAAGCAGCACAATTGTTTTCAACATTGATAATACTAAGAAAATCAACATATCAGAATGATTTCTGAAGGATCATGTGACACTGAAGACTCGTGTAAAAATGCTGAAAATTCAGCTTTGCCATCACAGGAATAAATTACATTTACATTTAAAACATTAAAATAGAAAACTTTTACTATAGTCCTTTTTTACTGTATTTTTGATTAAATATTTGCATCCGTGTTGAGCATGAGACACTTTCAACCCCCAACATTTGAACGCTTGTGTATAGGTAAACACTGTTATTTATAACTGTAAACTTAGTTATGTAAATAAATGCAGTATAAATCTCACCTCTTAAGGCCCTACATAACACACAAATCCAAAAAAATAATGAATAATCAGCAGGTATTCTATGCTATGTTGTTCAGTCCTATAGTTACAAAAACCATACACAAGCAACAATAATTGTGAATACCAGCACGTTAGAAACCGTTCTTAACAACACACCAGCAGCAATGTCCTTGTGTAATGTTAACTGATCTCAAAGAGCAACGGTGGAAGTGTCCTGAGGCAAGGTTAAGGAAGAACTCAATAACAAGATTCAATCATTCAGTCAGTCAAAAACAATCCTACCCTACCCTAAAAACTTTCAAAGGCACAAGCTGCACCACCAAGATCAAACGCTTAAATTCCAATGAATCAAACGAGCGTTTCAGGAAGTGTATTCACAATAAACCAAGCATTCAAGAGTACACAGCTGAGCGGGTTCAGATGAAACCTGACTTCATGAATCACCTATATAAGTATCTTCAAGGGAGTGAATTCACAGTATGTGCAGTGTAACATTAAGTAAACTACTGTACGCGTGATTCACATTCCTCCTGTTTTGCCGATGGCAACTATCAAAGTGCTTAAATATGATCCATAAGTTCCTGCTCGGTCTGTTGTTAGACTTTGAATAAAGAGTGTAAAGATCAGTCTCACAGTGTTGATTTAGCGGGGTGTGGAGAAGACGCCGGGATTATTACTAGCCACTACAGACGAACAAACAGGGGCTGATTCAGGATCAGCTTTAATTGTTTCGTGAATAAACCAATGAGAGAGGATTGTAAAGATTCTAAAATGTCACAGCAGACTGCAACAAGGGATTAACAACAAGCTTGGGAAATGCCCATGAAATGTTTCCACTTTTACAATAAAAAGTAAATACAACGTTTAAAAAAAAACAGAAAATGAAACATGTTTTTCTTTGCATTTCACTCATACATTTTCATACATTCAAAGCAGATTATTGTGACAGATGTGTCACTAACGTAATTACAGCTGATTACTGGGTAAGAGCTACACGTCACACATGGTAAATCATAGTATTACTCAAGATTACATGGAATTAAAGACAAGTACATGCCTTGTATGTGTTTAACTCATCAAATAGTCTAAAAGCTGGTCATCAATCAAAGTACTAAAGGGCAGTATGGGATATAGGTCAGCGTTTCCCAACCTTTTTTAGAATTATTTGCCTCATCAGCAAGTCCATAACACACTGAACTTGAAATGTGTACATTATGGCCTACTGGATTTCTTCAAAAAGGAAGTGAATCTTATACAAAAAGAACCGCTTGTTTGGGAATCACTGATACAAGTCACCAAACACCTGTCGGTACACGTGAAGAGCCTCTGTGCATCGTCATACAATCAGATTTACATGCCTCGTCAGCTGGTTGTATGGTTCAGGGGTGCGTTATGCCTGTGTTTTCAGTCTTGGACTCACGTACACACACAAACACTCACCTGGTCTGCCCTCCTCTTTTTCAGATCTCATGCCCCCCACAGTGCCGGCTCCGGCGGGCTCCACTGTCAGCGCCGGTGCTTCTTCATATAGCAAGAAAATTCAACCAAATCTCCCACACACTCACACACAGGTACTCGGATCACTCCTACCACTGCCCGCGCGCTCCTCCCTGATAGGTTACTAGGGAGGTGTTCCCGAGTGAGTATAAACAAGTTTGAGCCGGCGTCCTCTCTGAGCCTGTATACCTGTTCTGGGAGTTTCTTTTGGCCGTTTTCTAAAGTTCCCCACCCCCTCTACACCCTTTCTACCTGTTCTTGCTCTCTGTTGCACAAACACACGCACACACCCACACCTCCTGGCCTAAAAGGTGCAGAGAGTTCAAAAGGGAAATGGCACTGCTTTTCCCAGCCGTGTTTGAACAGGCGCATTCATAAGACGGGGGGAGGAGACAAACAGATTTTCTGATCAGGTGAGAGGGCAGGTGAATCTCTCTTCAGAGGCACTGCAGCTTCATCTAATAGTGGAAACAAGACACAGACTGACTGTTCTCTTAATGTTAAAGGAACAGTTCGCCCAAAAATGAAAATTATGTCATCATTTACTTACTCAAACTCATATTAATTGTATTCTCAGACATTTAATAAAAGTTAATGGGGACTAAGGCTGTCGAGCACAAAAAGATTTTAAAGAACCATGAAAGTAGTCCATACCACTTGAATTTACACAAATTATCATATAGCATACAAGTAGTTTTATTACGTTTTTTTTTGTTGTTGTCATTTTTGGTGTTATTCACTTATTTAAAATTAGCTAAATATTACAATTAAATGTACAACATACGTAAAAACTATCAAATAAAATCATATGGTCTATTTCTATGATCTGTTTATGCTGTTTTTTAATCATTTTCATTGTCATACAAAATTAGTTTAAAATGTATCTATTATCAAACCCATTAATTCATAAAACGGAGAAAAGAAAATATAGAATATAAAATAACATGTAAAAAGAAATATAGAATACCTTAGTAAAAAAGGATCTATAGTAAATATAGATCCTTTTGTTATTTTCTGACCTTTTCGCTTCCTTTGTATAGAAATTGAACATCCATGATATTCTACTAAAGTTTAACTTATTTTACTCATTTATTTAAAATTAAACAAAAAATGACAATTAACAAAACCTATTAATAGATTAAACTGATACTGTATATATATATATATATTTGGAACTATTCACTTTTCATTTCATTCACTTTACCTTTCAATTAAGAAAGAAACTCAAACTAATTTACTAATGTGGAATGACATGAGAGAGAGTAAACGATGACTGAACTGTCATTTTTGACTCAACTATCTTTTTAAGGCATGTCAATCACTGTGAACCTTATAAACACCACACACTTGCTATGTCTTGGACTAAAAGTATATCCAGTTTTGTCCACCATATTTCTCACTCAA
>JAUZSZ010000112.1:17578555-17590942 GCA_034780575.1 Labeobarbus marequensis | reverse complement strand
AATTACACACTAACAAAATCAATCAATCAATCAATCAATCAATCAATCAATCAATCAATCAATCAATCAATCAGTCAATCAGTCAATCAGTCAATCAGGTAGAACATGATAATTATTGAATGAATGAATGAATGAATGAATAACCTGGAAGACGACAATGTGATGTTATGGTCAAAATCAAAATTCCATATACCATCTAAAAATACAAAGAAATAAAATTCTGGGCAAAAATAATCAATCGATAATTATTGTGATGTTATATCCAAAATTAAAATTCCATACCATTAAAAAAAATCATAATTTTTTAAAATAAAATTAAATAAAAATAGCATTTAAAATAAGAAAAAAAGTCACTAAAAAGTTACTGTAGGCATCATCAGGAGTATTTTTAAGATTAATTTTAAGTAAGTGGAATCTAAAAGTAATGTAAATGTAAAAACTGAAAAGAAAATGCATGAACATTTAAATATCTAATATCGACTGAAACTGATCAATTCACTAATATCAGTTCAAATCCAATTTGTTGCTGATCTACCATGAATACCCAAACTAAATAGTTTGATACCCAAAGTAAACTCAAAGATAAGATTTTCTTTTTAAACTACATCCAAACGATATAAATCAATGAAAACTAGCTTGCACATATAAAACTCTTGAACTTGAAAAATGCACTTTCCACTGGCTTTCATCTCTGAAGTTCGATTATGGTGTATGATGGCATGTTCAAGTGTAGCATTTTTCTTTTTAATAAGGAGCTTATTAAATACCAATATGCCATAGCTGCTGGTTATGATTATATCCTTTGTGAATAACAAAACGCACAGCTCTGGATGCCAAGATATCTATTAAAAAATTGTTATTAAAAGAAAACATCTCAAAGTTATGAAGGGGGACTCACCTCCACCTCAGCTTCGCCCTGCACTCTGTTCATCCTCTGCCTATATCAGACTCGCACTAATATGAAAGTCTTGGAAACTCATTACTCACTCCTATTCTTTTGTGTAGGTGATGATGGATGAGTCAAATAAATTGTATTAAAGAAGCATTATCATGATAATGAACTGATAGCTCACTATCAAAGGTACCAAAATATCACAAAATGAAGTGCACAATCCATTTGAATGACAATGGCTGTCAAAAGACAATGCTGCGGGCGATGATTCAAAGAGCCACTTCATAGCAGAAGGCCATTGCAGTTCTATTCATGACTGGTGTAGGGAAAAAATGCTTTGTAGGCAGTTTAGAGACATCCAAAGAAGTCAATGGCGCTCTGAAATACTCGGGGCCTGGGTGAATCATCATAATATCTGATAAATAGTTGCCTTCATGAGTTTAAGTAAATTGAATTTCTTGCAACAACTGCCTTGTGGCGAATATGCAATAATGATATAGTATTACTCTATCAGTCAATTGGGTTCGGTAGGACTGGAAAACTCAGCGCTTGATTTTTCTCATAGGGTTTAAACAGTATATGCAGTCTTATTTCTCATCGTCTCTTTCAAGAGAATACCTCTCATTCCTGAAGAGCAGAATAAAGAGCAAACAGACAATTCCATGCGGAATGTTAAGAGTGACGAGGCGTGTCGGAATAATGTGAGGGAAAAATCTCATGGGATCTCTTCATGTGAGGTCAGCTGTGACGATAAATATTTCAATAGACTGCTTTCTGTAATATCCGCTGGAAACGCTGAAACATGAGTCTTTTATAAGCAGTGGGAGACAGAGAACTAGTCAAAAACAACACAAGACACTGGTATTCCTTTAGAGGTTTTCTTGATATTAGACTTTTGAAAATTACCTCACCATATTCCACACAGCTCTATTGAGTTTCTCCATTCACCATGAACTGAGACTGACAAGAATTCAAAAATAAATAAATAAGTACATAACTAAATGGATTATTAAACTGATCTGATTCTGAGACCAGTTATGTGGTTTTCTTTGGTGCTTTAGTCCAATAGTTTCAAACTTTTGATGCCAAGGACTCCTTGCTAAAATATTAAAAGCCATTTGTCTTGTGTGAGGAAAAACAGTGATATTATAAAGACAACATGTTGTTTGCAAAACTACATGAATGGCTTATGGTTCTAACAGCAAAAATATATTAAAAACATTAAATTCTGGAAAACAGTCATAAATAAATACTTTTTTGTTTGAAATAATATGATTATTCAGCAAAATGCATTAAATTGAACAAAAGTGAGAGTAAATGCATTTAATAATGTTAGAAAATGTTGTTCTTGAACTGTTTTTTTTTTTAAATTCTGTAAAAAATATATCACGGCTTCCACAAAAATGGCAGCACGACTGTTTTCAACATTGATAATAATAAGAAATGTTACTTGAGCATCACATTAGTATATCAAAATGACTTATAAAGGATCATATTCACCAGAATAAACTGCATTTAAAAATATAATAAAAATTTTAGTTACTTTAAATTGTAATATTTCACAATATTACTGTTTTTACCGTATTTTTGATCAAATAAATGCAGCCTTAGAGACTTCTTACTGAAAGAATTTTTTTCATTTTAAAGACCCCAAACATTTAAACAGTAGTGTATATATTTTTATTATACATCAAATATACACTATAGATCTTAAAAACATACTGTGTATTTGTGTAGTGCTCTGCAGAACAAAATAAAGGTGACTGTGGCATGAGAAAAACTAATTCAACACAAATTAAACAAGTTAAATTTGACAGTTCTAAAAATGTGTTTTTTTAAAAACCCTTCTTTTTCCTTTCATATTTTCTACAGACATCTAGCAGATCCCCAACAGACCCTGGGAGTCCCAGGACTACAGTCTAATAACTGCTGGATTATCCCACAAATGTAAACAGGAAAACTGATAATGTTTTAACCCAAAACATACTGCGGAATAACATCAAAACACTCTGATGAGACTTTTTGATCAGAAGAGGTATTTGTTTACAAGGTTCTACAGTATAGTAACCTCAAAACAGTGGAAAGCAGTGGAGGGAGAGATGATGTAACCAAATCAGAGAAAAAAAATGATATCTATCACACTGAGATTTTAGGTGTCAATATCAGTAACACATAGAAATAAGAAATTACAGTCCATTGGAGAAAGTGAATAAAGCCTGAGGTAAACAAAAAAAAACAAAAAAGTGCTCTTTGAAGTAATGTTTTCACATGAAAACATTTTAAAAGCAACAGCTATGATTTGTTGCAGGTTCCTAAGGATAAATTTATCTAGTTAAGTGCTTCTCAGACCTTTCCGGTCCAATACACAGCGCAGGGTAGGTTTTCCTGCAGATCTGAATGATTGCTTACTCAGAAGGGATTGACTGGGTGTGCAGGGCAATCTAAATGTTACAGAGGGCTTAGCTGGATACTAATGATCCAAGCTGCTCTTTAGGTGTCAGAAACCCACATAGGGGATCTTGAGGAAAGGTCACAGGGGTTTGACATTTCAATTCCACCTGCCACTGAAGGATAGCTGAGCATGTTGTAGAAATAGGCCTCAAAACAAATATGAGGTTCACCTTATACAGCTAGCAGCGAGATTTGGGACATAATCCTATAAACTGAGTTTGATTCCTCAAGTGCACTTTGACATTCAAAGCAGTTACAATTAAGCTTGAAACTGAATGTTTTTCAAAACCAAAACATGTTCAGCTCAATTGTTGCTGTAGATGTCAAGATCAGCATTTTTCATAAGGCCTCAGTCAGGGGTATTCAATAACTCAAAGATGCCTGGAGTCTAAATTTCATTGCCAGCAAAGGTTCGATTAATCAAGGTCCAAAAATAATAAACACTTTCAAGAGTCAATATGCTGTATTGTTAAGAATAAGTGAATTTCAGTCATATTCTTACCTGAACCTGATCACATGATGAAAACATACCCGTGGGAACATTTTGGTAAGTCATGAAATACGTACCAATAAGTACATATCACTGCAGTTTCCAACAGAAATCAACATCGAGCACTTGTAATCGTTTTCGTACACAGTTATGATTACAGCTCCATATGTTTCGCTTTCCGGATGTAACAACCTCAGTAGCTAAGCCGGCATGGAATTGGACTTTGGATGCTGAATCCTTGTGTATGAATCACGATGAAAGAGCTGAAAGAAGAGCGATTGAAAAACAAGCTAAAACGGCATGCTTGCAATTGTGATTTTACATCACATTCGTTTTTGTTCATACTATCGGGTAGGTTTAGGTGTAGTGCAGATGGTACATTATTTTAAAACATCATGGAGCATTAGATTTATAGCGCCACTCATGGACATTTCAAGTCAGAACTGCAGTGACATGTACAAACACCAACATCACATAACATGTACCATATGTACGTTCATCTGTTCCTGGGGAAAAAACAAACAAACACTCTTTTAGCACCATCCAGTGGATATTCCACATCGAACATGTCACGAAACGTACATGGCGGTACGTATTTCGCGTCTTGTGAAAAAGTTCCCAGAGTTACATTTTCGTCATGAGATCAGGTTGTCAAATTCATTTAAAATGTTCAGGTTATATTCTGAAAGTATGAAATAATTAATCTTAAATAGTCAAAATAGTCTCAGAGACTGCTTATTTGTCTATTACAGAATTTTAAATAATTAATTTTATTCAGATGTATTTTTATGTAAAAAATGTAATGTAATTTTCCAAAGGAGCTTTATTAACAATAGAACAGTGACTTACAACATTCAATTAGACTGGTTGTATGGCAAATGAAAAAACAAAAGCAAATGACATCAAACATACATTCAACTTCAGATGCTGTTTCTCCATTTGAATTTTAATGATATTAATTTATGATAAATGATTCTTAGCCCACTGGAACCACTCATGGGTCTGGATCTGGACTGCTAGTTTGCTAATTGGTGACCTCTGTCCTTTGTGTTTAATTGAGCAAAACAGGCTTTTCTGCATCTGTTGACGAAATTTTATGCTGTAGGTATCAGCTGGCAATGAGAGTGATTTATTAATGTTATTCAGCACAAGCTCCTCTCTTTGAGAAAAAAGAAAAGTGCCTACTCTGCCCTTTGGGTATCCAAAGCTTACAGCTGTCAGTATGTGCATTAGCGGAGAGGGAATGACTGGCATCTTGGTAATGAAATGTGAGATAGCCAACATCTGATGAATCGCGTTACTCTTCCCATTTGTTTGCTTCTTGCTTTGCATTTCATTATTATTCCTAAATAGACTGTCTTCTCATCTTTCTATTGCACTGATGCTCAAAGATTGATCTCAGTGCACTCAAGATGCATCTTTGTAAGTCCCTATGCCTGTGAGGACAGCCTTTTACATTCAAGTCATTTACACTCAAGGCCAAACCGAATCCACTTTCACTGAATGTCAAGTGCAGTAAATCTGGGCAATTATCAGTGTTACGGTCCACTGTCCAGTGATTAGGGTTTGTAAGTCGTACATGAACACAAAATACGGCAAAGACAGCAGAAATGCAGATACATGAAAGCCGTTGTGCCTTAATCTGCTTTGATTGACAATTTAGTCGTTCACATATTTAATTACATTTCAGTCATCCAGTGGAATGAAAAATTGAGGTTGCAAAACAATGTGCACCTTCTCGTTAACCCAATAATGGTCCTTCCTTCATTCATTATTGAGAGTGCCATAAAATCATTTGAAACTACTGAATGAGGGTGAAATTCCAACGTACTATTCCTAGCAGTACTGTAGCTCAAACAGTAGAGCAATGCCAAGGTCATGGGGTTTTTTCCCCAGGGAATGCATTAAATGTATTATGCATTTGGCAAGTCAATTTTTTTCATCAAACCATCTGCCAAATTCTTACATGTAAATGGTCTAAAGGGAGTCCAAACATATTATAAATATTACGCTAAAACTAGGGTTTTCATTTTTTTAAAACACAAGTCTTTCATGTAGTTGCGAAATCTATTCACAAGTTATCTTGGGAGAATAGTGATCCATCCCGCCTGAGCACTACAGATCAGATCAGATCAGATCAGATCAGAGTCAAATCTTAATACCAGGTTTAAGATATGTTCATCTGATGGATACTTCCAATCACAGCTATACCAGGCCCTCATCTCTTTGACTTTGGGAGCTTTGCTGAGCACGCCGATGAGATAAGGTTGGATTTACATCAAAGATTAAAGCTACAAAATCTGTCTGAAAGAAATCCAGCAGACATAATGGCACAACAAGAAGCTTTACAAACACATTCACACAACCAGTGCAGAGGCACTTTGCAATGAGTAATCGAGACCTCTATAAAAGGTTCAAAAATATTGATGGGAATAGAAAAGGAGGAAACGATCTCTTGCTCATCCAGATGCTTTTCAATATTCTTGTGGAGTGAAGGGACATTTGGAGAATGGCAGATGCTTAGGTGACCTGTCTCCCTCAGGTCTGTACATCATATTAGTTTCCTTGTCACACATACTGGCTAATCACCAGGTCCGCCACAGACTCGCAGTCCAGCTGACTGGGTGGTAAAGGACCCAGTATGGGACCCAGGCTTCACTATGATGGGTCCCCATTGGCTTTACTCAATGGTCTGTAAGCCTGAGCAAGCTGCCAATTAAGGATGTGCATTTTAGTCATTTGTATGTATATATTCCAACTGGCAAGGGGACGCAGCACTATTTTTTTCTGGATCCTGTCAAGGCAAAGTTTGAATGCTGCCTTGACAAAGCCTTATTTGAGGTTTTGAAAGTTTTACAGAGAGAGAAAATGAAAGATATATAGTACGATCAACTGACAGAACAACAGACAGACATAGAAACTAAAATTTCGCCTGGTTACCTGTTAAAAAAACAACACCTATTAGAAAATGAGTCACACAATTAATGTTACCATGATCAATCTTTTTTGAGTACTTGAAATATGCTGGCTGAATATGCCGGCACAGATATATGCAATAAAAGTGCTCAAATTTGCTTCTAAAGCAATATGTCTTACCACAAAAGCACTGACGCTTCATTAGAAACCAGAGTAATTAGATTTTGAACCGCCTGCAACTTATGAAAAATGGAATGTACTGTATCTTCTCCATACATCAATCCCCAGAGAGTGGAGGGTCAAATCGACCAGAGCATGAAAAGCAGGACTAAAAACAATAGTATGAAAAATTAAAGCACACCTGGGAGGACACAGCAGCTCTCCAGAGAGAGACATCTGATGCACTACATTTGAATTATTGATCAGAGCCCCTGCTGACAGCTGTACATATGAGAAAAGCTTCACAGGTTTGAGAACCGTTAGTGACTTATCTGCTCAGGTTTACATAGTGCTACTGATCCATGCCTAGAACAGGCTAGCTTTCTGAGTCATACATTAAAAGTGGTCTGTCCTTTGCTATGATATGGCAGGTAAAGGTGATCACGGCAAGACATATTTATATACCTCTATTCACAACAAAGCCTCTCAGCAAAGACAAATAAGTGTAACATAAACAGCTCAATTGTGCTATATACTTAAGTTGTACTTCAGCTTGTTGTTTTGTCAGATTATAGGGCCGGTCAGATACTAGACACGAGTGTGCGTGTCAGCTAAAATGCCAGCGCTAATGTCAGCGTTGTTTTGTTAGTGTTGTATCAGTTGAATGCCAAACCTGTTGTTTGACCACTCGGTTGGCCGTTGCAAAAGAGGAAAACATTTAAAACCACGCTTTGTCTACATACAATGTGTATTCTTTTAAAGGAATTGTTCAACCAAAATGAAAAATTTGCTGAAAATGTACTCACCCTTAGGCCATTCAAGATGTAGAAGTTTTTTTTCTCATCTGAACAGTTCTAAACAAAAAAGAAGCAAATTAAAACATCACAATAATCCACACGACTTTAGTCCACCATTTAATGTCTCGTGAAGCAAAAAGCTGCATGTTTGTAAGAAACAAGTCCCCCATTAGTTGTTTTAACTTTAAAACTTCTGTTTAACTGCCAAAATACAACTCTATAATTCATCGTAATACTTCCTCCAGTGAAAAAGTCCTATTCCTGTTGTCCTTTCACATCAAAATCCATCAACATATTTGTTTAGAACTGTTTTAGACGAGATTCCCTTTTGTAAACAGTGCTTCATCTGTGAATATTTCTCTCCTGATTAAGATGAGGTGACTTTTTCACTGGAGAAAGCAATATTATGGATAGAGGATATTTCAGACGGAAGCCACAGTCTGAAGCGAAAAACGGCAAACACGCAGCTTAGAAGTTAACTGATGGAGTCGTGTGGATTACTTGTGGATTTTTGTGATGTTTTTATCAGCTGTTTGAACTCTCATTCTGACGGCACCCATTCACTGCAGAGGAACAAAGGACGTAATGCTAAATTTGTCCAAATCTGTTCTGAAGAATAGACATATTTCTTTAAGTACACTCACACTCAAACTGAATCTAGTTAGCTATTGTGAAAAACAGAAAGACATCACACTTTTTCTCCGGTGTCTCATTAGAAAGCGTGCTGATGACATCTGCGGTATGAGCGGAAGTGTTGGCTTCAGGCCTTGTGTTGATAGCCGTCTGCCGGGATGGGGTCTCTCCAACTCCTCCTCCTCTTTTCAAGTTAATGGAGTGCTTTGATGACATTAGGCATTTCCTCCGGCTGCAACATGCGTACGGGGAAATGAAAGTAACATATTGGTCCCTGATCGATATCTGGATAGGAGACGTGGGGGGAATACAGCAGCGGCATATCGAGACTGCGTCACCGCTGCAGCACAAGGAGACGATGAGAGTGTGTTCAGGGCGAAGCGATGAAAGTGCCGATCGATGCAGTCGAGACCCTGGAAAGGTTCCTAATGAATAAATCATGCTCGCAGAGGTCTTCAACATTTAGACCTGGATCTCCGGAGCAATTCCTATGCTAATAGACTCAAGGGTTATTATAATAGGGCATGTAAACAAATAATTACAACCGAGATAGATAGATCATATATGACATTATCAATATCTCTCGTGCTAATTCTGAGAGGCTGTCACAGTTTATATTATTAGTGTCGTTCCATATTAAGCCTTAAGGCTTTTTTGAGTGTCAGCTATGTGATGAATTTTTGAGCATAAGTGAGAACTGCAAATTAATTTATGGATGATAATTAATTCAATCATTTTATGCTACCCAATGTGATTCATTCAGTACTGCAAACATGTCACATTATTCAGAGTGATAAGGTAAAAAACAAAAAATAGAAGAACATTTTTTTTCCCCACAAGTCAGCCTTTTTCTTGTGACCAAAAATGGAGCGCAAACAAATAACTCACACAGATGCTTATACCAATCTGTCTGCCACAAAACAAGCCAGCAGCGATACATAAATTTACAGCAGGAAGGAAACTATACACTACAACAAACTTGCTTATGAATCAGAACTACTGGCAGACTCTAAGGGATATTGGCCATTGGAGTAATTGCTTTCAGTTATTTTTTGCAAGACTACAGACAAATTTCGCACTGTGATGTGTGTGGCATTACATGACTTGAAATTTCAGCAGCATAGTAGAAAATAATTTTCCTAATCATTATTTTTGTCTTGTTTTCCAGTAAAAACATCTAAACGTCCTTAAAGGGAATGTTTACTCAAAAATGAATAATCTATCATCATTTACTCACCTCATGTTGTTCCAAACCTCTACGACTGACTTTTTTCCCCGAAACAGAAAACATTTTGAAAATGTTTTGTTGTCTTTTGGACTTCACTGACATCATTACACAGAAAAAAAACAAAACAAAAAAACTCTTTGTGTCCATACAGGTTTGGAACAAGAAGATTTGAGTTTTCATTTCCTTCAAAAATCATTCAAATTTACTGATTTGGAGCTTAAGAAACATCCCCCAACATTTTGAATTTGAAGGGCTAGTGCTTCTAAAGTAAATGCATCTTGTTCACAAGTTTACATATTTTACTGAAAAACAAAATTAAGGTGATACTTTTGTTTGAGGGTAAATACATACAAGGATGTGAAACCAGTGATAAAACAGCCAAGTGAAACCAAGTGGCACATATGTCAGGCATGCAAAATAGTTCTCAGAGAATCCACTCCCACTGTTCTGATGAAGCCTGTAATTAACAGCCTGCTATGTGGTGACATTAATTAGCATCAAAGTTACAAAGCCTATGAAGTTTGCACCGACAGGGCCTTTGGCCTCTACTTATGCATCAGACAGGTAGGAGGACCAACTGTCACTAAAGGAGAAGCTGAACTATTCTTAGTTAATGGCAGCCTTTCCACACATTAGAGATTTGGAGATTAATATGCATGTTCGAGCCAATTAAAACAGAGGACGTTCCCTTTCATGTGCAAAAACTATACAAGGATCACCAAATATGTGGTTATGCTAATTTTAGACAAAATCACAAGGTCATGTTTGAGAATATAGAGAAAATGTGTGCGAGGAGCGCTAAATTCCAGGCACATTCTGTGACCACTTTGACCCCGGATGAGGACACAGAGCAGACAGGCTATTCATCTTTTTTGCACGCTCACAGTCTGAGCAATTAGGGGTCTGTCTATGACTGGCTTTCTGACCCCAACTGCGGCATGATTATAATAAATTGCTCAATTAACGCTAGCCTTGCATTATAAACTATTTGCTGATCCGAGTTGTGTTTGATTCAGATTTCCAACTAGTGGTAACGAGTTGCCAGGCTTATCTGCCCCTCAGACAAAAGTCTAATTTGTGCCCTGATTCCACAGACAACACTAGAAAAATCTGAGCAATTACAATGACAAATGGGCATCTCATTAGCCTGAAGACTGAGACTGGCTATCAGTGTAGGTGTCTTCACAGACATAATTTAAAGGCTCGTTCCAAATTAATGTGTCCATATACTAACCAACACTTTCAATAATGCATGCCCATATTTTGAACATGTAAGCTCAGAGGTGGAGCTTTAGGACTCCTCAACATCTCTTGACCTCTATGTGATTAATGTTAAGTACAGACAATAGCCGAGTGGCTTAGTGGTCGACAGCATGATTGATCTGTCCTCAGTACCAGCTGAAGAAGAGGAAGAGCTTACTGTGTGCCAGCATCTACGTCTATGTCCTAGCAGACTTACACTTCTCCTACATCTGACCTACTTATGTTTTTTTCTTCTCTACCCATTCATATTTTTCCTAATTTTCTACATATTTAGGGATAGTTCATCCAAAAATGAAAATCCTGTCATCATTTACTCACCTTCAAGTTGTCTGTATATGCTGAAAAATGTTGATGTTTCCTATTGATGTCTATAGTATTTCTTCCATACTGTGGAAGTCAATGGGGACCATCAACTCTTTGGTTATTCTTCAAAATATCTTCTTTTGCGATCAACAGGAAAAAGAAACTCATACAGGTTTGGAATAATCTGAGAGTGAGTAAGTGATGACAATTTTCATTTTTGGGTGAACTATCCCTTTAATGCAACCCTGTGAAGTGCAACCCAATTCAGTGATTCAAAATAATTTTAATACATAGTCATTTAATTTTTGCCAAAAATCAAAGTTTGTAATGTTGTGATTCAGATTACTATATACTTAAATAATAATAATAATAATAATAATAATAATGAAAATATTAAGTATAATTAACTCTATTTGTTTAATATTATATTGCTTTAAATTAATAACTATAGGTAAGTGGTTCTGTATTTTGCTACATTGTTTTTAAATAGATTACTTTTACAATGCTTTGTGACATAAGCAGTTCACTGATTCAAAATCATTTTAGTACAGTCATTTAATTTTTGCTTGAAATCAAAGTTTGTAATGTTGTGATTCATCTCAGAGCTGGTTGTTGTGGTTCATTGAAGTATTGAATATATGACCCTGGACCACAAAACCAGTCATAAGTAGCACGGATATATTTGCAGCAATAGCCAAAAATACATTGTATGGGTCAAAATTATCGATTTTTTTTGTTATGCCAAAAATCATTAGGATATTAAGTAACGATCATGTTCCATGAAGATATTTTGTACATTTCCTACTGTAAATATATCAAGACTTAATTTTTGATTACTAATATGCATTGCTAAAAATTTCATTTGGACAACTTTAAAGGCGATTTTCTCAACATTTAGATTTTTTTTGCACCCTCAGATTCCAGATTTTCAAATAGTATATAGTAAATAGTATATATATATATATATATATATAAATATACACACACATATATATATAAACACACATATATATACACACACACACACATACAAATATATTAGGGGTGTGACGATACGCGTATCGTGTATCGAACGGTTCACGGGCAGGTTCCAAATGGACGTGATCATCCTTATCCCCTTGGAGTGGGGACTTTGGAGTGAGCAGGGCACGTGCGTGTCATTATTTAGTCGTTTGGAACACACCTGGTGAAGGGAGCGATCATCATCTTCAGCTGGGATGTTCCCGTGACAACGCAGAACGGTGTCCGTCAGCAG
>JAUZSZ010000112.1:17520729-17530741 GCA_034780575.1 Labeobarbus marequensis | reverse complement strand
TTATTTATTTATATATATTTTTTAAAAAAGTCAATTATGTGTGTTTTTGTGGTGGAGTGTCACACACACACACACACACACACACACACACACACACATACAAGATATATATATATATATAAGAAATATAACATATATTAAATAAATCCTATATATAACACATGAAATTACCCTGTAGTAGATCTATATAGGTGGAGCTGGGGAAGGTGAAGGGTATCTGAAATGTGCTGCAACTGCTACAGCATGCACTAGCCCAGAATTTCAATGTTGAGCAGCAAGCTCATTGGCCATTGATGTGAAAAGAAACCAATCAGCTGTGTCATGTAAATAATGATGTGATCATATCAGATTGAGTTAGAATTAACCTGCGCCATCTAGAGTTTTATTACATAATTTTGTATTTCTTTTGAACTTTCTATTCATCAAAGAATTCTGAAAAGTCTTTACCGTTTCCACAAAATTATTAAGCACAATTGTTTTCCAAAAAATAAGAAATGTTTCTTGAGCACCAAATCAGCGTATTTGTCGTCACGGGAATAAATTACATTGTAAAATATATTAAAATAGAAACAAGTTGTTTCAGTTTGTAATATTTCACAGTATTATTGTTTTTATTATTTCTTTGATCAAATAAATGCAGCCTTGATGCACATAAAAGGTCACAAACATTAAAAAGAAAAAAACTTACCAATCCCAAACTATAAATATATACATGTATATAAATATATACAAATAGTATGTGTATGTATCCTGTCTCAAAAACAAAAACACAGATGAAAAAAATCCCAAAACAAATAATGTTCACAAATTCTATTTTAAAAATTTAATTTATAAATTTTGCTTTCATTCATTAAACATGTAAATTAAATACAATAAGACTATACACAGCACTGAACATAAAAGGACATAAATATATAGAAAAAGACCCATGTGAAAGTCTCAGCACTAAGCTACAATTTTAACCACCATTACAACACATTTTTATGAGATTGGACTCCCGAGGAATTGACACATATGAGTATCATAAAGGAGAGAATGTTCACAGGAATATCCACACAGCTCTGAGAGTCATTAGTGCAGCAGTTCAACTGGACTCAGAGTGAACTGGGGCTGTCAGGGTGAACGCTGTGTGTGAGTGGTATGAGCTACAAACTGGATATTTTTGGATAGGTTCAGAGAACTAGGACTACAGTTGCTTCTTAATGATGTAAAAAGCCCTATTTGAATGGTAATTGTTTCTTATGTGGATGTCTATAAAAATAAATTTACATGGCACCTCAGTGATAGAACTCATTTGGCCTTTTTCACGTCGTCAGTCACATAATTGTCTGCTGTAAATAAAATGTCATATGCTTGGAATAAATTCCTATTTAATAATATCCTATTTATTATCTGATTATGTAAATATCCTGTTTAAAAATAGGAAAATAGATAAACTCTAAAAATAGATAAAAATAGACAAACTCTATTTGGAATGGTTTTGGTCTTGTACTTTATCTCGCAAAATGATGTCATTAAAAATGTGGAGATTAGCAGAAGTTAATACAACCTCTTATCTACATTTATTGTTTATAAGGTAAACATAAAGCTGTTTGGTTTATATTTTTATGTATGTAATTGTAGGCCTATATAATACATTTTTTAAAGATAATTGCATACCTGTTGCTGCCATAATATTTACATGCTTTTCTTCTGTTTCTTCTTATTGTTCTTAACAGCTCCCACTTGCTGTGTTGGAGCAGTTATGAAATAATGTTCTTGTACTTTACAGCATTTCAGTAATAACTATGCATGCAAAATATAGCTTTAGAATCACCTGTTGTATGTGCTCAGCACGTTTTGTGAAGTTTTGATTTTTCCTTTAGGCTTTATAGAATTTGAGGTAAATTTGGACAGGCCCCTTTTCTAAATTACCCCGTTATAGCTTCCCAAAGGGTAAATTTAATTGCTTTTTTGATAATTATTGGCCTAGAAAGTACAGAGAATTGTACTGCAGTGGGGGTTTTTCCCAGTTTGAGTGAAAAACCTAGGACTAGTTCTCAAAAGTTGTTTTTTTTTTACATCTTCTCAATCATTAACAAAAGATTTGATTGACAGCAGTGGTTCTAGAAGCAAAGTTGTCTGGCATGAGGAGTTCTATCGTATGATACAAATATTGTGTGCAAGTGCAAAAAACCGTGCAACGTACAATCGTTTATGCCCTTGAAAAATGCGATATCACCCCCCAGTGGCCGATTTCTTTCAAATTTTTCTCAGACCTTTGGGGCCGTAAGCCAAACAGGACCACCGAGTTTGTTCCGATCGGCCTCTGTTAACCTTGTCTAACAGGTGCTCAAATTCGTCAGGCAATGGCAGCCATGCTTTTTGAGATACGCAAATGTCCTTGTAGACACTTGTGGCACTTTCGACCAAGACGGTGCACACCGATTTTCAAGGACAAATGGTTGCCATTATAGCCATTTTTATGATTTTTTTTCCTCTTATAGCACCACCAAGTGGCCGAGCTCCATGATTTTTTCCTGTGACCTCAGATTGAGCTCTTAAATAAGTGTTCTGAGTGCCCCTAAAAGTGCCCCTGCCCCTTTCAACGTTTGGGCGCCCTGTTGCGACAGTGAGTCAAAAGTTCAACCTTTTTTTGATAATTATTAATATTCACTGTCCAAAGAATCTTTCTGCACTGGTTTGGTTCAGATCGGGTGAAAAACCTAGAACTAGTTCGCAAAAGTAAGTTTTTAAAAAAATGCAAAATACCCAAAAAGTTTGCTTACAATCAAATCTTCCGTGCGTTTTGGGATTCCAACAACATAAGACACGTGAGCCTGCGACTGATGGTTTAGGAGTTATGAGAGATTTTATACTTTTGTAGCGCCCCCGTCAGGCCGACTGGGGTGAGCCTTGGTCACGTTGTAGGCGGTGTGAGTACTACCATCCCTTCAAGTTTCAAGTCTCTATGACTTACAGTTTGGTCTGCATGATCAGTTTTACATAGAGATTGCTGATCCGTGACCATTCTAACAATTACAATAGGGTACGCTATGTGTTTGAACCCCTAATTACAGCGAAGTGCAACAGTTACCAAACGATGTTCGGCAGTGGTAAAAAAAGATTTTAACAGTGAATTTTGAATTGATCCCCTCTCGTAAACTCAGAGATGTGAATTTGGATGGCAATTAAATTACCACGACCTGTTTGTCAAAAAACAGTAGGTGATTCGGCCATGATTTTTTTACTCAGGTGATGTGAGAAAAACACCGGCATTCTGGATTTGGATAGCAATAAAATCACACAATAACTGCAGTAAAAGTTGAAAATAGCTTACGTCCCCATGAGAAACCATTACCGTCCGAATCAGGCTAAAGTGAAATACTATAAACATTATCACCTTTTTTCCCCATATTCCATTTCTCTCTTTACTAATGTCATTAGACGAATGTGTAAATGTCAGTGTGTTCAGCTTGTGAATGATATTTCAGATATAATTCAGTGCTAATTAAGTTCACAATTCATATATGACTTTACAAATCCAGATGGGAATTTCTGTTAAGATTTTTTCTTAGATTGCATGTTAACATTGACAGCCCTAAATATCCAAAAAGATTAAACAATCCAACTGAAGAATACATAAAAACCTAAACTTATTACAGAATGAAATCTAAGTTGTAAGGACAGACTAACCTAACTAATTAAAAAACTATAATAACCTGGCATCATGTGATTATTCAGTGCTGGCACATCCCCTGAGAGCACCCAACCAACTTTTTATGAGGCTCTTATCAGGGTGCTGTGTGAAAATCCTTTCGACTCCCAACTCTGTTTCCTCACATGAGTCAATGTGTGCGTGAGGGGGCGTGAGAGGGCTGAGTACAGAGAGATCATGGGCATGTGTGAGGTCAAGGGCTCTTCCCACAGACTACTCTTACAACACTGAATTTATGTGCTAGCAGGTTGTCTAAAACCACAGGAAAGAGCAATATCATTTCCTGAGTTAGGACTTGAGCTTGTTGATGAAGAACAGGCTAAACTTATGTATTTTCCTCACTCTTTCCTACAGGGTGGGTGTCTGGATGATGAAGATTTGTTGTTTTTAGGAGACAGAAGAAATGAACGAACAATATCAATGACCATTTAAGAAGTGATATACAGAATACTGATGGGTAGTTGGCATGAAAGCTTTTTTCCAACATCATGATTCTTTTTTTCACCATTTTTAAACATCCTTTTATCTTAATTTTAAATGGTCTGCAGAGTTACAATGTTCAAATCGACAAAGTAGTATGAAAGAATAGACAAAGTGCTGTTTAAATAAGCTGATGTACTACAAAACCTCACTCCACGGGAAATCAACTTCCCAAAAGTATTTTATATCAAAGATAATGATATTAAACTGTACCATTCAAAAGTTTTGGGGTCAGTAACTGTTTAATGTTTTTAAAGAATGCTTTTATGCTCACCAAAGCTGCATTTGAAAAACAAATAGTAAAAACAGCAACATTGTAATATATTATTACAATTAAAAATAAATCTATTTTGATATGTAATTTATTACTGTGATGGCAAAGCTGAATTTTTGGCTATTCCACAATCCATCAGAAATCCTAATATGCTAATCTGCAGCTCAAGAAACATTTCTTATTATTATTAATGTTGAAAACAGTTGTTCTGCTTAATATTTTTGTGAAATCAGCAATACAACCTCAAAAGAACAGCATTTATTTAAAATATAATTTGTAACAATTAGTCTCAATGTAAAACTGTCACTTTTGATCAATTTAATGCATTCTTGCTGAATATTTTTTTTTAATCTTACTGACCTAAACTTTTAAACTGTTGTGTATCTAGAATCTAATTTAAACAAATAAAAAGACAACTGTACCTTTATATCTCAAAATGTGACTTTGTATCTTTTTATTTCTGTTTCTTTATTTTACACTTTATCTCAGAATTACCTTGGTGGAAATGGGCTCCCATAATATCTATATAGGCAAAAAAAAAAACATTTTACACATAAGTAGACAGAAATGTGAGATAAGTCAGTAAATTCAGCCCATATTCCACAATAATCATGAGAAGAATGCACCACAGTTTGCAGTTTCTGGCAACTAGGTCTCTAAAGCCTCTAAAAAGTTTCTGAAATTGCAAGTTGTGCAGTCAATCACTCATATAAGAATGGCAGTCACTTAAACTGTAATTGCAGAGACACATTCCCTGCTCATGCAGAAGAAACACTGTGTGTTCTCTGCTCAGTTCATTTAGTAAAATAACAGCAACCTATAAATAATAAGGCTAGTGCATTGTGGGAGAGTGTGTAAATGTCATAACTGGGTAGATGAGAGTGCATATTTGTGTATGTGTGCAGGAGCACATTTGTGTGTGTATGACTGGCAGAACACTGCGGTTGGCGTTTGGTTTAGTGTCCCAAGCACTGTGAAGGACAGAGGGGCATTGACGCAGAGCAGCGCCAGGAGCAGCAGACGGAAGCCAGCCCCTCATTCTTCATCTCTTATTGGGCTGAATGAATGCGCTGACTCCTAAAATAACAAATATAGAACAATGACAGAGCCCGAGGGCCTGGCACAGCCCTGTCGCTGCCCCCTCTCCTGCCACTTATCAGTCAAACTAGTTACTACATCCATCATTATTAATAGGCAGCAACAGGGCAAGATCTGGTCTATGAAGAACTCTTGTGAAAGCTGCAAAGATGTGTAAATTATAAAAGTACAATGTCAGAGAGTTAAGGTGCAAATAATTAGGCCCAAAACCCAGTCAAGCGTATACCTCCCACAACACGTGCATAGCCTCACAGGGAAAGAAACATGCTGTTTCTCATTAAATCACTGCTGCTCTGCTGCTGGTATAACTGTTAACACTCCACATCACCATGGAAATAAACAAGTTCATCTCCCAGGCAACGAAAAGGGAAACATATTAACTTGTATAATAAATGCAATTTGTGAACATTGAGAACAAGGATCTTTGCAATACAGTCAAACGTATATCAATTTTCCTGGTCTGGGCTGATCTAACTGGTTTACAATTATAGTAAAGATGTTCACCAGCAAAACCTGTTGATGAAACTAACATGATCTAAAAAGGTCATGCTAGTTAAGTTAGTTATGAGACCTGGCAAGAATAGCATGCCCACATTGCACACAAGCTGGCAAGCGATAGCAGAAAACTGCCAGTTCCAAACCTTACGCAACCTCAGGGAACCGGCAAAGTTTGCCAGATTTTGAGTATAGCTTCAAATGTGAAGTTTACTCACAAATCTTACATGATAGATCAACTTTCAACTTTGATAGCAATAAGAAATGGTTCTTGAGCAGCAAATCAGCATATTAGAATGATTTCTGAAGTATCTGGAGTAATGATGCTGAAAATTCATCACTGGAATAAATTACATTTTAAAATATATTCATTCAAAATAAGTATTTTAAATTGTAATAAATGTTTCACGATATTACTGTTTTCACTTTTTGATGTAAGATTACGGTTACATGTGGGACTTCTTCCAAAAAAAAAAAAAATCCACATTTTTTTATAGACCACAAACGTTCAAAACAGCTACAAAACCTTTCTAATAACAAACATTTTGATTAGAAAGTCTACACATATTTTTGCTATTTTTATTGATGTATTCTCTCTAGCCACTTGTGGACTGACACTGCGATACCTTTTTCCATGACAATCCATTCTTCTTGTCACAATCATCTCAGATAACAGTACCTCAACAGGGCTAAATTAACTGTAGTTGATCAATTTTCATGTCATCTGTCTATGCAAGTAATTCTTAGCCAAAACGAGCTGTGAGGACTGGCAAAAGTCTGGCTAGGCAATAGCAAGAGATGCTGCAAGAGATGCGATCGCAACAGTTAAACGCATCCATGTTTACATAGAAAAACAATGGAAAAGCAGTGCAATAGAGTAAAAAAACCTGTAATTAACTACTACTGTATGTCTCATATTTTATATTTACATCATGGTGATAGGCTGAAAGTGGTTGTTCATTATTTTTACAGAACATTTATAGTTAATAGTCTATTAGCTTACCTTTAGTCATTTTGAATTTGAATTACATTGACTTTTGAGAATTTTTAAAAGCATTTTCCTTGTATTATTTCTAAATATATAAAATGTATAAGACAAGTTTGTACAATATGTAGTTGTAGTTCATGCATCTTTTCTGCAAAGATATTTGTTGACAACTTCATGTGTGGTGCACTTTGAATAGAATTTTCTTTAACTAGAGGGTTAATAAAGAAAAAGTTACTTGAATCATGTTGTAGTTACATTTTCAAGCTGACTAGTTAAAAATCGAGAATCGGTCAAACGTTCAAAAAAAAAAAAAAAAAATCGAAATTTTATTTTTTTGTCATATCGCCCAGCCCTATTAGGCAATAATATGGTAGGGATTCGACAGACCAGCGACCAAACCACAACATACACTGGTGATCAATTCTGCTCTTTTTAGCAGGGAGCTGATCCATATCACAAGCAAACAACATTACAAACCCACTGACACACTGAATGTAGCCCCTATGTCCTAGCAAGGCAACTTCAGCTCAAACACAGATAAATCCAGCGTAAATGAAGCCAGGCTATGTTGACTTAGATAAGAACTGGGAGTCTGACAGCAAGATAACAATCCATACCTCCCCAAAGCCTATCCAATAGAACCATCCACTCCCACGTTCAACTCCAGTGCTAGTTCCCACTTCGGCGCGATTCCTCCATCCCCGATAACACGCGCTTCGAGTCGAGATGCTAAGGGCTCTGATGGGGATTACGATAAGACTTGGCTGGGAGGTTTGGAAAGGAGTGACAAGAAAGAAATGTTTTCTCTACCTTGAACCTTTTGGCTGGCTTGTCTTTGAAGGGGCCAAGCCATTAAATCAAAAGCAAATCCATGTCAAAATGCTAAAATGTTTGGAAACATAGACCAGAATTTTCTGTCTAGCTTGGATTTGTGGCACGCCACTTAAATATAATCAGACGACTGCCGGGCGTTAGCTGGAGATGAGATGCAGGTGACTGGTACAGTATAATGGCTATAGGGAGATTTAAAGATCATGGACTCGCCGGCGTTATCCTCTCTTCGCCGGCGTAGGTCTAAGCAAGAAGAGACTGCTATTACTGCCACTGCTGCAAGTAACTGCCCTTTTCTGACAGACACTTAAACAAGCAGGTCTCAGTGCTCTTATTTGGTTCGTTCTTAACACATGAAAAGTTTTTTAAACAAAGTATGAATGGATTGAAAAGGATGGGCTTTCAAAACTTTTAATACTGTTGCTTGCGGGCAGTGCGAGCATGAATAAAGCTCATTTATGGTTCAAAATCTGTTTGATTTCTTGTTTGCCCTGTGGCCGCTGTGACATTCAGAAATTTGAATAATGTGATTTTGATTATAAAGCGATGAGATTGTTTTGCAAGCAGCAGCGGCGAACAGGGCATGAATGAAATGTGCGTGCTCAAGGGGGTTTTGTGGGTAATGATTTAGAGAAATGAGAACGCTCATGTCCCCCATTGCAATGATGATCTAATCATTACCTCTGAAAAGTATTGCTTTTCCGATTTAGGCATGTGAATAAACAGCCCCGTTACCGCTCACTTGTGCTCACAGCAAACGATGCGTGCGAAAAGATCAATGAGTTGAAAGGGCTGGAGTGCATGACATGTGACTATTGCGAGCACCATATTAGGACAGAGTTCGTAGGAAAGGAAAATTGAGTTTGATGCAGTTAAACTAGATTTGCATTTCCTGGAGGAAATGCCATTGCTTGCAGGGCAGCAAAGAATTTTGTTATAGTTTTAGGCAACTCAGGCTTGAGGCTTTGATTCTGTGTAAATGAAATGCTGCATTAGATTCTATTGTTATGACACACAGTGGACTTGCTTTAGGTCAGGTGAGGAAAAATCAACACACAACAAACTAAGTTTAAAAAGATGTATAATGCAATTGCAATTCACTATGCAAATAGAAGAGAAGACCAACCAGAATAGAAAACAGGGAGTCATATAAATGTAATGGATGAATGTGATGGATGGGATGGATACTGTAGAACGGTACAGACTGATAGATAGAATGACAGACAGAACAATATAACAACCTAGCGACAGACAGACAGACAGACAGACAGACAGATAGATACTATAGAACAGGGCTATTCAATTGGCGGTCCGCGGGCCCAATCCGGCCCGCCAATCATCTTCATCCAGCCCGAGGAAGAGTATGCGGGTCGCACGTTCCCCTTGAATTGTTCTTGCACTAATTAGTTTGTCCAAAAGGTGGTAACATTGGCCTGGGCCAGCCAAAAAGAAAAGGGAGGGACGCAATGACAAAAATCTACCGGAAACCGCAACATTAATAGATGGCAGTTTTGACAAGTGCTTATGTGAGGGAGTTATGAGATATCCACAATTTCTAACATTAGTTTAAACAAGTTTAAAGACAGTGTTATCGGTCATAACTTCTGGCGAGAAATAGCAGCGACACTGGACGAAGATTTTTATCAAAGCAGGAAGTATAGTTTGAAAATCTGTGCGTTTGGCTGAGCCGCTTCAGACAAGCGCGCCAGCGCTTCAGTGGACAAAACCACACACAATGATGTAAAAATACGTGGTTTTGGTGAGTTACCTCATAAACACAGTCTTAAATCAGTTATAAAATCTCAAATTACTGTAAAGAGTTGGGAGAAAATTGGATATGTCACATCCGCGTCATGTTCATCAGTCTGTTTTGTTAAAGAAACAGCTCTGCTTAGTGAAACCTGCTGCAGCCTGTGATTAAATAAAGACTACAGTAACATTATTTGTATCAATGATACTTCTTCATTAATAATAGGCTAGTAAAATGAAGCCATTAATTACATATTGAAAATGTACCATCTTTATGTTGTTTCTATATTAATTTAGAAGTTCAGTGTGAAAATATGACAACACAAATATATTAATATGCGTTTAGTCACTTTTTTATTAATTACAGAAAAAGTGTGAGATATATTTTTTTAACTGAATG
>JAUZSZ010000112.1:17433186-17452536 GCA_034780575.1 Labeobarbus marequensis | reverse complement strand
AAAAATGCATTGTGCTCAACTGGAATCAACCAAGGCCTCCAACATTTGAACTGTTTAAGCAACTTTTGAATGAAACATTACGATTAGAACAGTACACCCACAACTTAAGAAACAAGGGCAATGCTTTTAAGAATATGGATGCCTCTCATAGACCTCTGACCTTTTGGCCACCTTAGAAATACTTAACAAAATGACCATATTTAAAACTACAGATTGACATTAATGTGATTGATTTTTTTTTTTAATTATTATAATTTTTCATTTTAATTTATGTTTTGTTTTTCTCTCTTCTGTGCATCTGAACTGTATTTTCCATCAGTTTATTATATTTATTATTTTATTTTACTATACTTGTTACTGAATGTTTCTATTGTTATTTTTGTTTTATGACTCTCTCATGTATATTAAAAAATATACAATTAATTTAAAAAAAAATGACCAATCATTTCACTAGACAAGATCATTGTTCCTCAGATCGTGGGATCGTTCCTCAAAAAACTTAATTTCTTTGTGACTGAAATGACATGGGGGTGAGTAAATTATCAGGAATTTTTTATTCTGGAGGTGAATTAATCCTTTAATAGCTAGTTTTATAATTTATCAAGCAAACTGTAATTTGTATTCTACAAATTTTGTCTAATATACTTAAATTCTGGAGACATAATTAAAGAATAATGCATAGTCATCTAGTCATTTTTTCTCATAAATGGACAAGAAATACTGATCCGAGTTGAAATTTTTTTATTATATGAAAAAAAAAGAGTGCAGAGAGATGCATCATGAAACTAGCACATAGGAAATTGCTACTAAATATACAAATTATCGGTCATTACACAGAAATGTTTGACTGCAGATTGTTCCAACTGACCAACAAGAATCAAGCATGTTAAATATATATGTGTGAGGTCATACTTGGTATGCAGTGTCAAGACTTATTTCCAGAGAAAGAACTTCTCAATCAAACATGCAGTGGGGAAAAGAGGTCATCACATCCTGAGACTCTGTGTAACTCCGTCTGGCCCTGCAGGTCCCTATTAGAATCACTGGCACTACATATTGCACCATCGCTAACATCTGCAGACACACACAAATGAGCCCACACTTGCAGCCCCGTCCAGCCATGTCCGTTACGTCAGCCAAAACAGTCTGTGTGCCGGCGGGTGAGCGCATCGACTTGCATCTCAGCAATGCTCATGCATACCCATTTAAACACCAACACAGAACATAAAAGCATCGGCGCCCCATACCAATGACCTACACCGTGGATCATTTTGCGCCGCTTGAAGACGATCTTTCAAAACACTTATGGAGCAAAAACAGGGCACTTTGATCAATGTTAAAAGAGAAAATTGTTTGAGGCGAAAGTGCCCCGAAAAGCACCACATCCTCTTGCTGGAAGACTTTCATGCAAATTAGAAAAGAAAAAATGAAAGACGTTTCAAATCAGTTCATTGTTTATAAAGGCAGAAACTTCAGAAAATTCCACGTCCAGTGCGTCCATGGGGAACGACACATCAGAATGTTTCGAAAGTACAAAATCTCATCATTATGGATGATCCAGAATGTGAGACATTCAAAGCAAAGAGCAACAGAGAAGTGGCTGATGGTAACACATACAGTATTTCGGCACCGCCGAGGCTCAGATATTGCAGAGGAGTCTCATCTTCAGGCACTTCAGAAACACAAATTCAGTAAAGAGGCTTTCAGCGCTCCGAAGCCACACGCAGAATATTAATCATGGCAATGTCACACACTCTGCAGACACTAATACATCCCTGCATAGCAAACAGCTAATGAGTTCGCAGAAATAAAGCAAACAAAGGGCATTATTTATAAAAGTTTTCTTCTATTTCAGGAGAGTAAACAGAGGGAGACACTTTTATCCAAGCAAACCAGCCCTAAACCATCCTGTTTCACTGTTGCTGTTACCCACAATGATCTAAAAACACCCATACATAAAATCTACCACTCCGATAATGCTAATTTTATCACACTTTGCAAAACTGTAAGTAAAAAATGAATTTTAAATGAGACTAGTGGTTTAAAGTGCAACGACCTCCTGCAGAGGAAGGTAATTTAAGGACATTTCCATAAAAAAAAAACTGTGCACTGAAATCATGGAGTTTAAACCCAGTGGCACCGGCTACACCTATTCAACATTTTTTATTTTTTTTGCCCATGTCATATGGAATATGAAATATGAAAAAAGCCATTTTTGCACAACTGATATTTTGCATCACAAACATTTTAGGTTGTATTTTAGCAATACTGTGAGTTACTTTGGAAAGAAAGCATTAATCAAAAACAAAGGCAAATATATCTCTAATCTAAGGTCAGAATGGACCATCTTCACTGTCTGATATTCTCCAGGGCTGCTGTTATAGATGCATGCTTTTTCGAACTCTGTCCCAGAGGAACTGGGTTATCACGTGATTTTCAACGGCGACTCGGCAGCATGGCTTATCTCTGCTAATTGGCATGTTAATGTGTAGAGACATGGAATTAAGCATCAAATTAAAATCTGTTTGGATTGTCATTACTGCTAGTATCTCGGTCATTTACAAACTGCTGTTTAAGTAATTGCATCCTGCTGCAAGTCTCTTTAATTCAATTGCTCCAGCAACATCTAAACTGTAACTTTGACATGAGAGTAAAATCTGCTATAAGGCAATATAAAATATTGATATAGACCTGAGATGTCTGTGAAAATAATGTAGAAGTACATTTCATCATAAAGCAATCATCACCCAACAGAATATTAAATGTAATTTTAAAACAGTACAATAATTCCCTGAAATTATTAAAGCATTAAAGCAGTATTAATTTTTTTTAAAAAAGTACTATAAATATAGGCAAGTTTTAAATCACACTACTTTATAAATAAAATACATTACAATATGTGAACATTATTTTAAAATGTTCATATTTTCATGCAGTCCGTTTATATTCTGGCACATAAATAACACCTTAAATCTCAGATTTTAAAGAGTTTATGCAAATAAATTAAAGATTTTAAATATTATGTATATTAAATCTATATACTAATTTTGAATATGTTACATGAGTTTCATTCCAAGTTACGAGTTGTTCGTTTGTCACTAGTTTCCATCTGTGGTCATTCTAAATTAAGACGAGGATTGGAAATATTTTGGTACGATTTTACAAGACAATACCTCACGAAACTTGTATAAAAGTCATTAAATGCAGAAGTACAACCTTTGAGACAGAAATTATGAACCAGCACCTATTTATAGCACTGGAAGTTTTTTGGTAAGACAAAATTCATAATTCATCAATGCTTAGGAGTACAATATTTATGAAGCTGTCAAGGAATTAATGCACTGTTTCAGAATTGCACTGGAGAGGTTCACTCTACCATGAAAAATCTGAGTTAGTTGCTCAACATAACTTTCATGTTCCTCTTTTAGCCCCAGCTCTCATGACTGACTTATTAAGATCACTACATCCATAAGCAAGATGAGACACACACTCCCACAGACACATTTTTTGACTGTGTGCAGCTCATTAGCGGGCTGAAAGCAGCGGGGAAGAAAAGCTGGTTTTCTCTCTGCATGCTGGGTGCCTAAACCAAGAGATCAGGATTTGCAGCGGACCAGCAGAGCTTTCACAGACCATAAGCAAGCACTCAGCCGAGACTTGATATTTACCATCCCCAAGGCCTACTAATTGACATAACCTTGCAAAGCATTTTTCGGACACCCGACGTGACAGATCTCAGGTACTTACTAGCTTGCATCAGCTGTCCTTGGCGGCCGAACACTTGGGAAAAGGTGGTGGGAGTACAGGTGAGAGTGTCCTCCATGGCTGGGATGTCCCACTAGGCTTGACGTGCAAGTCTCTGAATGACACGCCACGCATAAAAGCACCGGTTGGTCGTCCGTCCCCTTTGAGAACAGCAGCTGGAGCAACGTTGCAGCTGTGTAAGAACAGCACAGAGGTTTCTGCTCGGGATGGAGAGAAATAGCCTCACTCACAAGCAAGATAATGAGGGAGTGTGTCTGTGTGTGTGTCAAGGAGAATGAGTGAGAGTGTGTGCAGAGAGCGAGCTTGAAAGAGAGAGAATCGGAGCAATGATGTCTTGCCTTTTCCTGCTGCTCTATGATCATGTGTTGAGGTTGTGCCTCGCTGGCAGGTTTCTCCAGCCTGAGCGCGGCGGTCTGAATCTCCTGGTCCAGCGTACTCTGTCCTGCTGACTGAGTGAGAAGTGAGAAGCCTTCGGTTCCCCCAGGCTCAGGGTGGACTGGCTTTTGTTGTGCTCTGATCGGGTATGTGTGCCCTCTTCTCTCCTCCCTCTGCCTCGGCTCTACCCCTCCCTTTCATTGCCTTCTCTCTCCCTTCAACTCGATGATCCGTTTCGTAAGAAGCGCTGCTGCAGGGAAAAGATTTTTTTGCAACTCTTGCAGCTCTGCTTTTTAATTCCTCCCCCTGTGGAGGAGAGAGAAGAGGTTGAAAAGGAAAGTTCATTTTGGGTAACTCACCCAACGGTGGCAAAATATCAGTTGGAGAATACAATGAGAAATATTAATAAGGAGGATCTTGGGATGTATTGACCTACAGTGACCCCCAAAATGTATTTGAACACTTAAAAATCTATGAATGTCTGCACTGTATAACAAAATATATAATGCATCCAGTAAAATGACCTTGAGACTGAGAGTTTAAATCAATAAACGAGGAAAAATTTAAATGTTAGGTTAGAGAAAAAGTATAGCATTATTCAGTGCAGATGCAATTTGGTTTGATATTTGATGCAAAAACATTGTCATTTATAGGTGTCTTCATGGTCATGCTTAAAAATAACCACATTTTCCAATAACAACTTTCCAAATATTTAACCAATCCATCTAAATTTGGTTCTTTAGCATATACATACATAAACACACCCTTAGTTTTAACGTGATGTAGTTACATGTACTTACTATAACAATAACAGTAATGATAAGCTACTAACTCCAGTGCTTAGTAATTGTGTAATTACACCGTAATATTACCTCAAAATAGTGTCACCTTCAGTTTCCTTTGTGACAAATTCATCATCCAAAATAGCTGTTAAAAACCCCATCTAGCTGCATTTCAGGATAAAGAAAGAAATTATTGCAACAAAGGCCTGTTTCATTCTTCTACAAACTTTGTCAGGAATCACTTCAGCATTCGTCAGATAGATTCATCCAATGGAATGCTTGTGTCAGGTCAGTGAGATGTTGAATCCTCTCTCTGCCTAAAGAACATGGAGGATCTGCAAATTAAGTTATATTCTCCTGTTTTAAAAGAAAACATGGTCAACCTGGTATTACATAACATCCAGCGACATCAGCTAGTCATGAAGTTGAAAGGTGACTGGTTTACACAAGGACAGCCTGCAGTGCCATGGCGGTGAAAGAGAAGGTAATTCTATATTCTTTTTCTTCCTTTTATATCACCAAAACTCTGAAATTTACAGTTGTGACAAGAAGCACAGTGACAGCTTTCACAGCTTTCAACTGACAGACAAGGCAGATGCCAAGTGGTTGGAGCGCGCTGCAATTAATTCCCTGTCTAACTTAAGGTTCACTCAAATCAAATTCTTTTTGAACGTGAACTGAGGAGACACGCAGATAGTAAGCTGTCAGCTGAGAAGGGTAGGGCTGTTCTTCCTATGCACTCCACTGCCAGAAGAGATCTCTCTCTCTCTGCCGTGGAGTGATTGTGCTCTCTCCTACTCACTGTTCTTCTGCTGCCTTTAGAGAGGCAGAAAGGTATTTGATAACGCACATCAACACAAACATCCTCAGCCTACCTAGTTACGTAAGCTAACAATATTTAATGGTCTCTCAACATAGAGATGAAGTAACATTTTGCAGCATTACAGAAAGGAATAAAACCAGTAGCATGTCTGAGGTTAAAACTGAACAAAAAAATCAAGACCACTTATAATTAACACAAGTTCCTGGTCGTGATGCAGACAATTTATTGGTGCATAAGATGTCAAAAAAGAGTGTTTAAATAAAAAAAAAATTTTGCAAACAAATGCCAAAACTTAGACATAGACTTTTTTTTTTTTTTAGCAAACTTGCACTGCTTTTTTCATAATCTACTCAATTCCCAATTTTTTAAAATGACCAAAGGATTGCAAATGACAAACCTTTTGAGTTGTGAAAAACGTTAATAAAAGTTACAAGATGGTTCTTGTAAAACTATTAAGCAGAAGAAAGTCACATTTATTGTGAGCAACATCCATATGCATATTTTAGCTTCACTTCCTAATCTTAATGTACTGCATCGACCAACTCAGAAGCTGCATGGGGTTGCATTTTTATGACTAGGGCTATGCCACCTTGCACAGCAATCAGGATTAAGTGTGACTATATTTCATCATGTCAAGT
Source organism: Labeobarbus marequensis (assembly GCA_034780575.1). Taxonomy (NCBI): domain Eukaryota; kingdom Metazoa; phylum Chordata; class Actinopteri; order Cypriniformes; family Cyprinidae; genus Labeobarbus; species Labeobarbus marequensis. The sequence continues at coordinate 17,446,153 of JAUZSZ010000112.1, read as the reverse complement.
GGAGCACAGCATCACCCACCTCTTCTCACTCATGCACAGCATGGAGGAACCATAAACCACAGCACTGGCCTATAGAGGAACCATAAAATACAGTAAAAGGCATGGGGGAAACATAAACAAGATGTGCTTTCCCTGCTACATAAAGATGTATCCGGTATAACGGAACAAACTTGCACTCAATATTCCATTCTTCATTTGAAAATTGGCAAGCCAGACAGTTGGAAGAGTACTTACAGCTATACGAGTATTCAGTCAGGGTTAGCTAGCCTAGAGAAGCACTCTATTTCACTCTAATGGCTTTTTTGATGGTCAAATACAAGATTCTGACAGCCACAATAAAACCAAATGCTTCTGGAGAGATCAAGCTCTCAATAGAATGGGTTCAATTTTACAAGCCAGGTGATTCAGAAAAAAAAAGCATTCCTATAATGGACCTGGACAAAAAAAAACTTAAACGCACTATTAGAAATAGGTACACAAAAGCCTGAATTAGTTATGGAGTAATGCAGACAACGAATAGTGATGCAAGCCTAAATATTGACTACACTTTGACAGGTACTGTATCTCTAGATACTTTCTACTGTTAAACTAAAAGCTAAAATCAAATATACGCTGAAAAAAAAAATTTAATATGTCAATTAGAACAATGTATTTTACATTTGTGAATGTTACTATTCATAATCACAAAACATGGGCAACATTTCATTCCCAAAAATATATCAATGCAGGGCAGCAAAGACATACTGCAAGATGAAAGTTCTGTAAAGAAAAAGAAATATCGTTTCAAGTTCCTTGCTTAAAAAACATTTCAAGCATTCAGATCTTGTTCAGATCCCTGTCCTCATTGTCCAGGTTGTAAAGTGGAAATGACACGGCAGAGACAGGCTTAGGAGTGAGAGGGATTACGCTGTCCAAAGGCAGAAAACGCATCAGTTCAAAGCTTTCCAGGAGGTAGACCACTAAGGATTTGAAGTCCAGTTGATGTTCTATTAAAGCAGAAGCCTTATCCATTTTATAAAAATGAGAGACAATAAAAACAAAACATTTGTGTAATGCTTGGTTACCAAAGAAACTGAGTGCTTGCGGTGGATCACTGCAATAACGGCTAATTGTACTAATAATGCAACATTAACTAGGTCTTAATAAAACTGGAAGCAAATTTCTGAGGTTGCCCCAAGCTATGACATACGTGCTTATAATATAGCAGTGAAAATTAATGCTGTTTTCAAGCAGGTGTCATTCACATATTGTAAAATCACCTCAAACTTTGAGATATCCATACAAGGCAAATTAACTTAAAGTGCTTTACTTCAGGAACAAGTAACCTGATTGACCAGATCACTAATTACATAATTTGAGTTGTAATAATGGCACTTACAACTATTAATTCATTTTCATGCAAGTGCAGAAGAGAGTTTGTCATTCCCAGTTGTAGTTTTAGTGTAATTTTAATGGCCAGCAGCCCTGCTGTAGATTCTGTAGATTAGAAACTGTACAGAGAAAAAAAGAAGGAAAAAAATGACTTACGGTTTTGGCTGGTTTAGGTGAAGGTCAAATACCTTTTACATACAGCAAACTTTTTTCTCCTGCTCACTCTGACTGTATCAAACAACTCAATTAATTTACTATGTCAAAATAAACAAAAACATCAACAACAAAGTAAAAACAAAAAAAAAGCCTCTCAGAGGAGAGCCTCAGTATGATAAACATTCCCTGTGAAGGATTACATTTACTTAAATATACATATATACTATTCAAATAATTTTTCTCAGTAAAAGAGGAGCAGGTCAAAATGGAGTACAGTCATGAAGAGAGGATCAGTCCAATCACACTGTATACAGAAGCACATGCATTAGGAGACCACTGGATCTGAAAACCTTACGGATTAAACAGGGTGAATTAGTCTCAGAAAGAGAAACTGCTGAATGATTGCCTCTTGCAAAACCTAAACAAAACCAGGTCAACATTTATAAACCAAGTAATATTATGCTTGATAGAGCTTTATTTATTATCATATTCTTCAGTCCGTTTTGGGGGAAAGGGGTTAAAGGTTTATTTATAAAAGTGCACTGAGAATATACTTCCAATGGGCCAACGCAAAACAGGAGCAGGGATATAACTCCTGGTCCCACTGAACATTCAGGCTGTGATCAGGTAAATCCAATTTAGCTGAAAGAAGTTCCGCTTCCAGTCATTGACTAAAGCAATCCTTTGGAGACTGTGGTGTTCTACCTGGCTAGCTTCAATAGAGACTCCTGAAATAAACACATAAGAGAGAAAAAAAAAAAAAATCAAAGACTCCCACCTCTAACATACAGGCCTATACAACATTATGTTAATGCTAACAGTGAAATTCTAAGTTATACCTCAGACTGTCCTGGCTCATGGTTTGAGAGGTCTTCAGACTTCACTTCCACAGGAGCTGAAGCACTAGCCATCTGTACACTGCGTGTCACTGGCCCACCTTTTCTCTCCCGCGTCCTTGTCGAAAAACGTTCCTCCTTCTTAGACGGAGCCATTTTCACAACAGTCTCTTTTTTGACAACAACCTCCTTCTTGACAACAACCTCCTTAGATCGTTTCATTTTAGATGGTGGTCGTGTCGAAGAGTCATCAGTAAGTGCAGGAGTTATGGAAGTCAATGGCTCATTGCTCTTTTTGCCTTTCTTGGTTTGTGGGGCCGTGCTGTCTGCATTCGAGGCTAGCCTCTTTGTACGTACCTGAGGTGCTTTTCCTTTACTTGCTGGTGGAGCCTCACTCTCAACTGGCTCAGAGCTCCGGGATCTGGTTTTCCCCAAGGGCTTTGCACTTGGTCCAGAACCTGGTTCTTGTTTGACTTCAGGGTCAGTGGCTCGACTTCGGAGACTCCTGTTTTTGTCTTGAGGCGTAGGTGCTCCTTTTTTCAACTTCTTGGCAACAGGTCTTTGTGGACAGCTGCAAGCAATGTGCTTATTGAGGCTGGCTGGGTATGTGAACTCTCGGCTACAGTATGGACATGCATGGACCTTATGAGTCTCCTCTTCCTTTACCCGGGTTGTCGGTTTCTTTATAGAGGCAACATACTTGTTCTTCTGAGATATGGCTTTCTGGACAAGCTGGTTTTTCTTCTTATTTAGAGCTGACAACTTTGCTTTGGAGGTTATATCTTGGTTAAAGTTGAGCCGTTTCGGTTGACCCATTCTGCGGAAAGCATTCTGCCCAGTAACAGCTCCTGCGGTGGTAAGAAGACCATTCGGAGACTGTTTCACAACCTGTTTAAGAGGAATGGGATTCTTCTTAGGGGTGTAGCGTCTCTTATCGCTAGCATTAGCACAAACTAATATGTGCTTATGTAGCTCAGGCATGTTGTCAAAGCTGTTTCCACATTTGGTACACCGGATCGCAGTGCTAAATGTTTGGGGGATGTTGTGTGTGGTGAAATTAGTGGCAGAGGCAACCGAACCATCAGGTGTTCGGTTGTGGTATGGGAAAGGTGGAGGTTTATAGCTGGGGTAGTGTTGATTAATACCAAGCCGTACATCTGGACCTTTCGGTTTACCAGCCTCAGATGCCATAATCTTTATTGTAGTGTATAGTTCTTCCGTAGGGTCCTCATGGCCATTTTCCTCTTCTTCCACCTTCTTAGTGTCATTGTTGCATTCCTTGGAAGAATCTTCAGAGATAGCTCCAGCAATCGAGCCAAGAACAGCATCTTTCTCCACATTTGCGTAAGCAGGATCCGTGTAATTTTGAGGTCTGAGCTTCCCGTTTTCAACAGCAGTGTGAGTGCAACTCTGACTTGGATGTAGGTCACTTTGATGTTGCAGGAGATTGCAGAGGAAGGCAAACTCCTTTGAGCAAATAGAGCAAATATAAATTCTTCCCACCCCATGGAGAGAGGAGCGGTGCTCAAGAAGCGCAGTCGCGTTACCAAATAACTGCACGCAAAACTCACACTTAAACGGCCACTCTGATGCATGCTCTATTATATGGCCACTGAGGTCCTTGATGGACCGAAATGGCTCTTTGCAGACGTTACACACAAAACTCTTGACAAAAGTCTCCCGTTCTGGTGTCTCAACCTCATCAGAACTTCTTGGTGGAGTTCCAGGTGAAGTGTTGCCCTCATTTGTGGTTATATCAACCGGCCCTTCGTTTTTCCCTGTATCCTCTACAACAGATTTATCAACCGCTGAACTCTTCTGGGAAGAATCCAATTCACTGAGGAAAATAGGTGAGGAGGGTTCCTTTTTAGGAGTTGATTGTACTGTAGAAAGAGAAAACTTTGATTTGTGTCGGCCCTCTGTTTTAATATTGAGGTCTTGAGGGAGAGTTCCTTCACAGGAATGGCTTTGGCTGGTTTTAGAAGCAGTATCCCAGTCTAGGTGAGACGAACCTGCATGATCTGCATTTCTTAAAAACTGAGGCTTAGAATCAAGGATTGAGCTCTCAAGTAGTGTTTCCGACTTTGAAGATGAATCTGCTGTACAATGTCTTTTTGCATCCTGAGGCAGTGGAGAAATCGCAGGGCCTAACTTCTCAGCAGTTTGGTCTGATTCATTAACAATGGAATTTAATGCATTGTGGCATGATTCTGTTAAAACAGATGAATCCGACACTTCCTCTAAACTATCACCTGCCTTGGGGGACATTTTAGGGGACAACACAGGAAAAGGGCCAGGTGATGAGGCATCTGACATCCGAAAATGTGGCGATGATAAAGGTGGAGGTGATGGGATAGTGGGTAAAACTGGAGGAGGGGGTGTAGATGATGCTATACTAGATGAAGATGGAGAGGATGGATTAATAGTCATAGGGGTCAGAGAGGGAGGAGAGGTTGATTCACAAGGCAGGAGCTCTGATCCTGACCCAGGACTAGAAGGGCCAACACATGTGGCACTCTCAGAAGACGAAAGAACGTCAGGGCTTCCGAGAGCATTGGATCCTTCGTCTCCAGGTGAGTTTAGGCCAGCATACTCGTTCATTAAGACTTTCTCTAAAATGCTGGTATTGGGTTTCTTTCTTTTCACATGTGGTGGTTGTGTGGCTGAGCTTGTCTTTACTTCATGGTCAACAGGACTTTTACGGTTCACACTTAAGTCAAGCACAGACTCTCCAGAGCCTTTGCTTACACTATTGTCTTTTTTACTGAAGGAATTCGAAAGGTCAAGTGGCTGCTGATTGCAAGAATTCCCGCCGCTTCTTGAAGGAGACCAGTCTTTTCCTGTAAGGCTTACAGCATCCCCATGATCTTTGCTGGACAAACTCCAGGAATGCGTCATGCAATGACTTTCAATCTTTGGCACCTTCAGAGAACATGAAACCCCAGTTGCAGAGCTTATGCTGTCATTTCCTTGTGCCGGGCTACTCTGTGAAGTTGTGGGAGGGGAGGCAGTTCTTCTTTTAAACTTTCCTTGGACAGCAGGCAGTGAAGTTACTGAAAGTGGGGTGGTTAATCTATGGCTATCTGCGATTAAACCTATGGCTGGTTTCTGACCGTCTGGGGCCTGTAGTAGTTGTTTGAGTTTCGGAGAGAGATAAACGGATTTCTCCTTCTGAAAAGATAACGTTTCAGTTGACTGGGAGAAAATGTTTCCTGCCAACAAAGAGGACTGTGAGGAGGGGGAAGACAAGGAGGAAGAGGAGGACACCGTTTCGGTTTCCATTTTCACAGCAGGCAGCAGTGGTGGCGTAGCAGTTCGTCTTTTAGAGGCTGTCTGAGCTACGCATGAAACTTCTTTTGCTGGACAAGACCTTGTCTCAATTTTAAAAGCGTGACTAATTTGTTTGGGACTTAGAATGAGAGCATCAAGGCCAAACAAAGCTGCGGTGCTAGAATCAACCTCGATGACGTCACAGTTGCTCACTGTGCTTGTTGATGGGATCTTTCCATCAATGTAATGGCTGAGATTTTCAGAAATGTTGTTAGAGATATCAACCATACACTCCTCTCTCTCTCCCTCATCCTCGGTCTCCACACTGGGCACATAAATTGGTGGTGGACTGGCACTTGGTGACTCTTCCTGGAGCGAAACAGACTGCCCATGTTCATGCTGCTGCTGTTGGGAGGAGCCATCCTGCAGGAGCATACCTTTCCGACGAACACCTTTTGGCATTAGATGCCGTTCGTGGATTCTGCGCTGGTGCCTGCGCATGTTGGTGTGTGTGCCGAAAGCCTTGTTACAGTACTTGCATGGATGAAGCTCTTTTGACTCTCCATTCTCATCCAATATAAAAGGTCGGTCAGATTCAGCACCAGGTTCTGTTTTCAAACTGTCAGAGGTTTGCTGATGTGGACCATTCTGTGTGTTCATAATGACTGAGTGGCTTGGAGAGGATGCACAGCCAGAGGTAGCAGAATCGTTGGGTGCTGTGGGACTGTGGAGGAATACTGTTCCGCTAAGTGATCCGGGCCTATTTAAAGTTTTATTCCCATTCTCATGTCTACGTTCATGTCTGCGCCTGCCTACCTGAGAGCCAAAGGGCTTGGCACAGTACCGGCACTTAAACGTATGAGTCTGATGGTTTGAAGTAGTGTGAATGTGAGTGTGGCGCTCTAGGCCCTGTTTGGTGGAGAAATGACGCTCACAATGCTGACAGGGGTACGTTCCTCCTTGGGGGTCATCTTCGAAATCCCCCTCTGCCCCCAGCTCAGGATTTGCTAAAGAAGATATACACTCTGTATCACACAGCAGACTCTCAGTGCTTTCGCCTGCAGGGCTGCCTGAATGTAAATGCAGGACAGACTTTTCATTCCCATCAACGGATTCTGCCTCAGAGGGGTGCTGTGGGCTCTGACTTAACTGTGGCTGCCGCTGTTGTCCATCAACCTCTGCAATTTCCTCATCCAGTCCTTCTCTCTGGTTTATCTCTGTTGTATGAGACTGGACAGGGTTTTCATTTTCCGCAGAAGACAACTGGGATGACTGGGCTGCATTCTCCTGCTGTAATTCGGAAGGTGAAGAGGGTCTTTCCTCACCATTAAGCCCTGAATTGTAAGAAAAATATAATTAAAAAATAAAAATCACTGAATGAAGTTGAACATCATTCATCTAAAGACATAGTTCTGCTACAATAACACTGCAACTAGGACTGGAACTAATCCATTAAATTGGTAGTGAAATAATTCACAACTAATTTCATTATTGTCTAGTCAGGTTTGTATGCTGTGCATAAAAGCCTCCACTAATGATGTCTCTTTACAGAAGTAAAAAGAAATCCATTTCAACAGACAGAACACATCTAAAAAATTAATGGAAATCATGGTGCAGGAAGAGTGCAAACCCTAAGCGGTTTCAAACATGAGAACGCTTTCTATTAAGTGTTTCAAACAAATCCATAAACACACAGGTTAACGCAGCGTTCCATTTCTGGTGCCTGGACAGATGTGTGTGCAACTTAATGTGCTTAAGACATGTTTTATTCAGCACATAACTTACATTTTATGGTTTTATCCTCATCTATAAATTTTTCTAAATTTAGAAATTCAAATCAAACAAGTCTCTTCTTAAAGCACACCCACACTTTAACAGAGCACAATAGCAAAATAAAGCACAATAATTCTGACTAAAACAACTGTTGGAAGTTAATTTAAGGTTATTTACATTTCAAACCTCTGCAAATTATACATATCATAGCCTTCACACTGTTCTCATAACCTTCAATTTGCACACTGTTTAAACTTGGGGCAGGATGTAGAATAACATGTTTTTCATTCATACACAGAATAATAAGTGAAATTTGGCTTTTTTAAAAGAAATAAATGACATTAACTGATTATCAAAATAATTGATGGCTGCAGCCCTACTGTTATAGCCCTACCATAACAAAAATATTATGACTGAGCTAAACATACTTGAGAATGACACAAATCCCTGCCAGAGGCCGGCAAAGAGTATAACATACCTTCCTCTGAGTCCTGCATCTCTGTGATTGAGGGTTCAATGGCACTTGATTTATTTGGTTCACAGAATCCACTCAAATCAGCCTGTCTGGCTTTTTCGGACAGCTTCCTCCTTGCTTTAGGAAGAAGAAAAAAATCTATTTTTTAGTTTTAAAAAGTTAACTTTCAAGACTCACTACAGGCAGCAAAAAGCAATTAGGTTTAGGTTTTCTATCACAGCCATCAACACCTAAAAATAATTGAATCCAATGATATTTCATAGAAGTAGGAATAAATGAATATAAACAGTAAACACAAAGGAAGAACATCTGTTACAATAGCTAAAATAAAGAGCTCCACCTGCAAGATCCAAAACAAAACAAGTATGCCACAGACTTCTTTTCTAAACGTGCAGCTCACCACAAAACCAGACTGACTACTCCGTAACTACAGCACTGTGCATGACACAGGCAAAGAAATGCTTGTTTTTCACATATTTAAAATCTACATCACAATTATTGCATGATAATTGTAGAGAGAATTAATCGTTACTGAATAGCAGTTGACTACAGTAGATTTATGTAAAGGGATAATTTACCCAAAATAGAAAATTCTGTCATCATCTACAAACATGTACTCACTCACATGTCATTCCAAACCTGTATGACTTACTTTCTTCTGTGGAAAACTATAAGATGATATTCAGAAGAAAATTATTTCATTAAAATATATCCTTTTGTGCTCCACAGAAGATAGAAAGTCATACAGGTTGTGACTTGTGGGTGAGAAAACAATAACAGAATGAGCTTTCCTTTTAATGGTGTATAATCGTTGGCAAAATACATGTATACACTTTTACACACAAAGCTACAAAGACATTGTCTCAGCCAAGAAAAGAAACCAGCTATCAGCTGCTGTCCTTGTGACAAGGTCATCTGGGAGCATCTTATACAAAACCCAATTCATAAAACAGACACATGCAACTAACTTGGTCATCTGACCATACTTGTCAAATAGTCCTTCCCACATATCCATTTCAACATTCATTTTCACAAGATAAAGGATTTATGTGCATATATAGGCTAGTTAGACTGTTTTAACATGTTAATGACATTTAAAAGTTTGCTATCAAACTGTCTAAAACGATTTTTATTTGATTTTGTAACCTAAATGTAAAATATTTTAGCTTCATATAATAATTAATTTATAACATCTCGATCCCTCATGATTTTAGACAGTGTGACAGAAAACTTTACAATGTCATTAACGTCATATTAGTACAAGTAGTCCTTGAAATATATATTTTTAAAAGAAAAACTGGACATGAGCTAACTTAACTTCATGCATTTAGCTGCACTGTCATTGAGCAGGTTAAAGTCAAATGTCCATTTACTCAATGAAAGGACCAGCAAAAGCTCTTCTCAAAAGGAAGTTTAGGTCAGCCTTTTCAGTCATTATTACATCAGTCTAATAAAAACCATCCAGACCAAATACACTCACTTAAACTCAAATATAGCTCATTTATTTCCCTAAAACGTTTACTGAATAACGTACAAGCTCATAAGTATCATTCAAATAAACTTAAAACAGTGTTGTGCGACAAATCAATAACAAATGTGCAATGGACAAGCAAGCAAATCAGACTCTCGTGCGTAGAGCTTTTAGAGGATAAACTCTGTGTTTATTTTATGGCTCGTTCAAAATGCTTTGCAAGGAGGGTCTGGAAGGTCATCTCTGTCAGACATAGGTTGAGTCTCTAAACCTAGGGAGCTGCCTATCTAGATGGCATGCTTGGGCATCAGGCGCGTTCGAACGTTTTAAATCGAACACTCGGACGTGTCCGTGATGCTCAAAATGCTCTCTAGGTGAGAAGTTCACTAGATTTTGAGACACTGAGATAAGGTCTGAGTCTGCAAGGCGGCTAACCGACCCGTTCAACAACATGAGGACGAGTACGTTACATTTCACCGCACCCTGGCTCTGTTCTGGGTTGTTTTTCTTTTTAACCAGGTTGATTAGAACAAAACATCATCCACAATTCCTGTTTCTAAACGATCTTCGTATGAAATGGGCGAATAGCCAGACGGCTAACACGCTAGTTCCAGCTAGCGACTGCGAACGCGTCCAAATATAACAAACATATGTTTTCGGACCCCAATTAGACATTTCTATATACAAAACGCAAGGTTTGAGCAATAACAGGCGGTGTTTTCATTTTACCTCGCTTTGCTCTAGGTGAACTCTTCTTGTTCAGGTTGCTAGTCCTTTCTTCCTCTAATGCAGCAGCTATCTCAGGATTGTCTTCCCCATTGAACCATACGAGAAGTTCTTCGTCCGGTCCGATTGGCTGACGGGGAGTACAAGGACCAATCAGAGTCGAGCTTTTTGGTATGCCATAGGATGAACTACTATCTAGGCCTTGACGCTCTGTCAGGCATTTAGGAACAGACCCCCATAACAAACTAAGGTGCAGTCTCAGCTCATTGAAGGGAATGAATATTTTATAACATTTTGTGTAACGTTAAAGACGGTTTGTTCGTCTGTTAACTACCACAAGTGTAGAAAATGATGGGTATAAAAAAATAAAGAATTTTTATTTGTACTGGTAAATTCAGAAAACATAAAAGTTTACTGGGCATAAATTAAGCAGAAGCACAGCAATAATAATACTCATTCTATATTAGTCCCAGACATATTACTACTTTTTAAAGTTTAATAAAATGACAGTCGTTGTATTTAGCTCATTATCTTTGAGGGCATTTATATACTAGTGCAGGGGTTTTCAAACTGGGACCCTGAGGCGGCTGAAAAGGGGTGCTGTGAAATTTCAGTGAAAAGTAATTTAAAAAAATTAAAATTCACATCAAATCATGACATTTATTCTATCAAGATCCCCGTTTTAACACTAAAAAAAATATAAAACTATATACGTTTATATTAGCATACAGTACATAAAATTATAGGCTATAAGTACATTTTCCTTCCTTGCAATGTTTGTACATTTGCCTTCTTGCTTGCTCAATGGGAGTTCTATAGCACCATTCTCATTCATATTTAATTTTATTTGATTACTGTTAAAAGCACAAATAATAAGGAAATGCAACTAAATACAGTTCTTTTTGGATTATACATCTAATATTAATAGTAGTAGAAAAAAAACTATGCCATTAAGTTGATACTGGCTAACTTTAAAAAACGCCTTTGCTTTAGTACACTGATAATATGAAAGCTAATTATTTAATATTTTATTTTATTATTGTTTTTGAAAGAAGTATCTTATGCTCAGCAAGGCTGCAGTTATTTGATCTGATTAAAAAAACAAACAAAACAGTAAAATAGTAATATTGTGAAACAATTACAATTTAAAATAACTTTTCTATTTGAATATATTTTAAAATGTAATTTATTCCTGTGATGCAAAGCTGCATTTTCAGCAGCCATTGCTCCAGTCTTCAGTGTCACATGATCCTTTAGAAATTATTCTAATATCCTGATTTTCAGTGCTCAAGAACCATTTATTATTATTATTATTATTATTATTATTTACTGTTAATTTAATGGATCTATGCTGAATAAAGGTATTCATTTTTTTTTAAAGTCTGACTGACCCCAAACTTTTGAACAGTAGTACTTTTAGGAAAAGTGTCCCCTGCAAGGAAACCTATTATTTTGGGGGTCCTCTGCATTAAAACGTTTGAAAACCCCTTTACTATTTCCCTGTAATATCTCCTCTTTTTGAAAATAAAACCAGTTCATCACATCTTAAAGGTTAACTTACCCTTAACACTTTGTAGTAAATAGCTCGGTTGATTTCCAGTGGAAAGAGGTTTTGCTCTTGAGAAGAGCGTGCCCAGTTCACATACCGCAACCAGTTTCCTTTCAGTGGATCTGTGGCATCAATGCACATCCACCCCCAGGCTGGAAAATATACCTAATGATAGTGGAACAAGAAGCATTTAATAAAGGACTACTGCTAAAACCTACATTACCACTCAAAAGTTTGGCGTTAGGCAGTTATCTGTTCATCATAAAAAAGTATCACAGCTTCTCCACAAATATTAAGCAGCACACCTGTTTTTCCACACTATTAAGAAATGTTTCTTGAGCAACAAATCAGCATATTAGAATGATTTCTAGAAAGATCATGTGACTTTGAAGACTGGAGTAATGGCTGTTGAAAATTCAGCTTTGTTGTTTTTACTATATTTTTTGATCAAATAAAAGCAGCCTTGGCGTGCGTAAGAAAATCCTTTTAAAAGCAATACAAATTTTTGAATGGTAATGTGTATTGCTCCAAATAAGCTTTGTGTTCATCAGTGTATTCAGATGTCTAGTCGGGCAGAGATAGATTTTCCGAATACATACCTCCCACATGTAAACATTGCTCGTCACTTGAGATCTCTTCTTTCGTTCTCCAACAAATGGTCCAAACCGTTTGCCTTTTGGTATTAATCTAGATGCCCAGACACCTGTAGAAAGACATGGACAGAATGTCATGTGAGCAAACATTGGGGAAAAGCAACTTCTCCATCTATTCGTCATATTTTTAAAACTTTTTTTTAGTTGACAGGTTTTTGAGCATGAATCCTCAATCAGAATGAGGCACTGTAAGATCTCCAGAGACGCTCTCACAGAGCCATTTTTTGAAGCATTCGATATTAATCATTTATCTGTAGATTTCTAGGGCACCACCACAGCGTACTGCGCATTCTCTGTTTCAAACATCAAACATCAAACAAAATAAGACTGCAATTATGTTGTTGCAACTCTTTAACATTATCAGTCAGTTTGGTTCACAATGCTGACCAGCTAAACCATGAGTCCTTTCAAAAGTGATTGTTGTAGAGCAAAACAGGCTAACTTTGTAGATACTTGAACATTAAATATGTTTCAATGTCAAAGGTTTGGAAAATTTCATAGGCTTTCATCAAGCAGAAAATACTGCAATAATGAACACGTGTTTTCTCGTTAACAAATACTCAACCATGCTGTTGCTCACCAATGCGACTGGGGTTGACAGCTGACGGTCCCAGCTTCATGCTGTCTGGCAGCCCCTTCCACACATGGGCTGGGATGTCATCCAAGGTTTCATATGTTCCTTGAGGC
>JAUZSZ010000112.1:17419308-17433086 GCA_034780575.1 Labeobarbus marequensis | reverse complement strand
GATAAAAGTATTTTCAGGTAAGTTCATATTTTTGGAGTAAATTTAAATTAAACGGATATCAGTCATACAGCGCTCCGGACCGCGCGCCCCATGACAAGCCCTGTTTTAGACTGATAAGTTATTAACTGCACATTTTTTAGAATAACGATGATGAAGAATAAGCATTAATGATTTTGTTAATGTGCTGTAAAGAAAACGAAATGCTGTTGACCATGCAGTTGTTATGTTCATTCACAGCTGTTCAAGAAAAGATGTCTAAAAGATGTGTTTTAGCACTCTTGACATAATTTGTAAATGAATGTTTATCACCCTGCAGTTCAATTTTGATGTGGGCTTAGTTTTAGAGTCCGTTTTTAAAAAAATTCCAATGAGAAGAAACTCATTTGCGCATGTGTGTGAAGTGCGGCGCTGAGGTGAAATAGCGGGGCAATTTGATAATAGCCCAATATATAGGCCGCCTAATAATAATAATAATAAAAATAGTTTTATACATTAATAGGAGAATGAGCCTAATATCGTCTTGACTATCGACAAGGACAGTTCCTATCATCGATATCTCTGACTATGGTCGATACTATCATCTATCGGCACAACCCTAACGCTCGCAGTGATTTCTCAATGATGACATAAATACATAAACAACATCTCCAGTACTGCTCTGAGTGTCACTTCACGTACATTTTACAATTTCATTTGAGCAAAACCAGTGTCATATCATATACACACAGAAATTTAAAGGTATTCATTTTTTGTGTTTTGCTTTGGTACCGAGAACCGTGGATTTTCACTGGTATCGGTACCGAATACAGAAATTTTGGTACTGTGACAACACCATAACAAAAATATTATGACTGAGCTAAACATAATTGTGAACGATACAAATCTGGCTGGCGAGGAGCATAACCTACCTTCCTCTGAGTCCCGCATCTCTGTGATTGAGGGTTCAACGGCACTCGATTTCTTTGGTTCACTGAATCCACCCAAATCAGCCTGTCTGGCTTTTTCCGACAGCTTCCTCCTTGCTTTAGGGAGAAACAAATCTATTTTTAGTTTTAAAAATTAAATAACTTTCAAGACTCACTAAAGCCTGCAAAAGCAATTAGGTTTAGGTTTCCTATCACGGCCATCAAAACCAACAATAATTGAATCCAATAATATTTCATAGAAGTAGCAATAAATGAATTTAAACTGAAAACTGTAAAACACAAAGGAAGAACATGTGGTACATTAACTAGAATAAAGAGCTCCACCTGCAAGATCCAAAACAAAACATGTATGCCACAGCCTTCTTTTCTGAAGGAGCAGCTCACCACAAAACCAGACTGACTACTCAGTAACTGTAACACTGTGCATGACACAGGCAAAGAAATGCTTGTCTTTCATATATTTAAAATCGACATCACAATTATTGCTTGATAATTGTAGGGAGAATTAACTGTTACTCAATAGCAGTTGATTAAGTTTAAGTTTAAGGGACAACTCACCCAAAAAATCCTGTCATCATCTACTCACTCACATGTCATTCCAAACCTGTATGAATACTTTCTTCTGTGGAACACAAAAAGATGATATTCTGAAAAACACTTACTTTTATTAAAATATCTCCCTTTTTCCTCCACGGAAGATAGAAAAGTTGAGTGACTTGAGAGTGAGAAAACAACAACAAAATAAACTTTCCCTTTAATGGTGTATAAATGTTGGCAAATTACATGTACACGCTGCTACACACATTTACACAAAGTTTCAAAGATATCGTCTAAGCCAAGAAAAGAAAGCAGCTATCGGTTGCTGTCCTTGTGATAAGGTCATCTGGGAGCATCTCATATAAAACCCAATTCATAAAACAGACACATGCAACTAACTTGGTCATCTGACCATACTTGTCAAGCAGTCCTTCCCACAAATCCATTTTTGTCAGACAAAGAATTTATGCACATATATAGTTAGAAATTTTTGACCTGTTAATGACATTCAAAAGTTTGCAGTCAAAGTGTCTAAAACATTTTTTATTTGATTTTGTAAATTAAAATGTAAAATATTTTAGCTTTATATAATAATTTATTGATAATACCTCAATTCCTCATGATTTTAAACAGTGTGACAGCTTTTCGATGTCATATTTCATGAACTACTTTTACTTATATATTTAAAAAAACAATAATAAAGTTGGATGCAAGCTAACTTGAAACTTTGTACATTTCGCTGCACTGTCATTGAACAGGTGAATGTCAAATGTCCATTTACCCAATGAAAGGACCAGCAAATGCTCTTCTCAACAGCAAGATTGGATCGTCCTTTTCAGTCATTATTACATTACTCTATAAATCCATCCAGACCAGATCCACCCACTTAAACCCAAATATGTATTTGTGTAACATTTTTCAGCAAATTTATTTCCCCAAAACGTTTATTAAATTACGTACAAGCTTAGAAGCAACAAATAAACTTAATACAGTGGTGTGCGACAAATCTCTGACAAATGTGCAATGGACAAACAAATAAATCAGACTCTCATGCGTAGAGCTTTTAGAGGTTAAACTCTGTGCGTTTATTTTATGGCTCATTTAGGTCTCATTCAAAATGCTTTGCGAAGAGGGTCTTGGAAGGTCATCTCTGTCAGACATGGGTTGTGTCTCTAAACCTAGTGAGCTGCCTATCTAGATGGCATGCTTGGGCATCAGGCGCGTTCGAACGCTCGGACGTGTCCGTGATGCTCAAAATGCTCTCTAGGTGAGAAGTTCACTAGATTTTGAGACACTGAAATAAGGTCTGAGTCTGCAAGGCGGCTAACCGACCCGTTCATCAACATGAGGAAGAGTACGTTACATTTCACCGCACCCTGGCTCTGTCCCGGGCTGTTTTGATTAGAACAGCACATCATCCATAATTCCTGTTTCTAAATGATCTTCGTATAAAATGGGCGAATAACCAGATGGCTAACATGCTAGTTCCAGCTAGCGACTGCGAACGCGTCCAAATATAATAAACATATGTTTTCAGACACCAATTAGATATTTCTATAGGGGGGAAAAGCCCGGTATGAGCAATAACAGGTGGTGTTTTCATTTTACCTCGCTTGGCTCTAGGTGAACTCTTCTTGCTCAGGGTGCTAGTCCTTTCTTCCTCTAATGCAGCAGCTATCTCAGGATTGTCTTCCCCATTGTACCACACGAGAAGTTCTTCGTCCGGTCCGATTGGCTGACGGGGAGTATACGGACCAATCAGAGTCGAGCTTTTTGGCATGCCATTGGATGAAATACTATCTAGGCCTTGACGCTCTGTCAGGCATTTAAGAACAGACCCCCACAACAAACTAGGGTGCAGTATCAGCTCACTGAAGGGAATTAACCTTTTATAACATTTTAAATGACGTTAAAGATGTTTTGTTCGTCTGATAACTACCACAAGTGTACAAAAAGATGAGTATAAAAATAAAGATTTTTTATTTGTACTGGTAAATTTAGAAACCATATAACAAAAGTTTAAATGTGCATAAATTTAAGCAGAAGAACAGCAATAATAATCATTCTATATTAGTCCCAGACATATTACTACTTTTCTAAGGTTAATTCAATTAAAATTATTGTTGTATTTAGTCCATTATCTTTGAGGGCATTTATATACCAGTGCAGGGGTTTTCAAACTGGGACCCTGA
The DNA here is from genome assembly GCA_034780575.1 of Labeobarbus marequensis. Lineage (NCBI taxonomy): Eukaryota > Metazoa > Chordata > Actinopteri > Cypriniformes > Cyprinidae > Labeobarbus > Labeobarbus marequensis. Next base: position 17,429,431 of record JAUZSZ010000112.1, on the reverse strand, counting down.
GGAGGCTGCAAAGGGATGCTGTGAAATTTGGGTGAAAAGCAATTAAAATCACAATGCAATCATGAGGTTTATTCTATCACGAGCCCCTTTTAACAGTAAGAAATAAATTAATATCAGTTTAGAATTTTTGTAAGTTTATGTTAGCATACAGTACATACAATTATAGGCTATAAGTACATTTTCCTTCCTTGCAATGTACATGCTTTCAAGAACAGTTCGTACTTGTTGCCTTCTTGCTTGCTCAATGGGAGCTCTACAGCAACATTCTCATTCATATTTAATGATATTTAAAAACACAAAATAAGGAAATGCAACTGAACACAGTTCTCTTTGCGTTATACATCTAACATTAGTAATGGTAGAAAAAAACGGCCAAGCTGATACTTTATAACTTTCGCTTTAGTACATTGATAACATAAAAGCTGATTATTTAATCATTTCATAAGTTTTTTTTGTTGTTGTTTTTGAAAGAAGTATCTTATGCTTACCAAGGCTGCAGTTGTTTGATTTAATTAAAAAAAAATACAGTAAAACAATAATATTGTGAAACATAATTACAATTTACAATAACTTTTCTTTTTGAATATATTTTAAAATGTGATTTATTCCCGTGATGCAAAGCTATATTTTCAGCAGCCATTATTCCAGTCTTCAGAGTCATATGATACTTTAGAAATTATTCTAATATGCTGATTTTTTGTGCTCAAGAACCATTATTATTATCAATGAGAAAACAGTTGTGCTGTGGAAACAAAAATATTTTTCAGTATTTTTTGATGAATCGAAAGTCCAAAGATTCACAGAAATCTTTCATAAGGCAAAAGTTGTTACAGTCACTTTTTTACTGTTAATTTAATGCATCTATGCTGAACAAAGGTATTGATTTTACTGACCCCAATCTTTTGAACAGTACTACTAGAAAAAGTGTCCCCCGCAAGAAAACCTATTAATTTGGGGGTCGTCCACATAAAAATGTTTGAAAACACCTTTACTAGTGTACTACTCCCCTGTAAGTATCTCCTCCAGGCTATTTTCAATTATAAATAACATGGTGAAAATCAAATCAATTCATCACACCTTAAAGGTTAACCTACCCTTAACACTTTGTAGTAAATAGCTCGGTTGATCTCCAGTGGAAAGAGGTTTTGCTCTTGAGAAGAGCGTGCCCAGTTCACATACCGCAACCAGTTTCCTTTCATTGGATCTGTGGCATCAATACACATCCACCCCCAGGCTGGGAAATATACCTAATGATAGTGGAACAATATGTTTTTAATTAAGGACCACTGCTAAAACCTACATTACCATTCAAAAGATTGGGGTCAGGAAGTAATCTATTCATTATGAGAAAAAAGGTATCACACAATATTTCTCCACAAATATTAAGCAGCACAACTGTTATCAACACTAGTAATAAGAAAAGTTCCTTCTGTCATTTAGAATGATTTCTGAAGGATCATGTGACACTGAAGACTGGAGTAATGATACTGAAAATTCAGCTTTGTTGTATTTATTATATTTTGAATCAAATAAAAGCAGCCTTGGTGTGCATAAGAAAATCCTTTTAAAGACAACACAAAATTTACAGACCCCAAACTTTTGAATGGCAATGTGTATTGTTCCATATAAGCTTTGTGTTCATCAGTGTATTCAGACTTCTAGTCAAACAAAACTAGAGTTCCTCTATGTGTTATCTAATACAAACCTCCCACATGTAAACATTGCTCGTCACTTGAGATCTCTTCTTTCGTTCTCCTACAAATGGTCCGAACCTTTTGCCTTTCGGTATTAATCTAGATGCCCAGACACCTGTAGAGAGACATGGACAGCATGTCATATGAAATCCAGTGTGAGCAAACATTGGGACAACAAACTTGATTGTCTTCTCCATTCATTCATCATATTTTGTAAACTTTTTTTTTTTAGTTTGACAGGTTTTTGAGCATGAATCCTCAATCAGAATGAGGCACTGTAAGATCTCCAGAGACGCTCTCACAGAGTCATTTTTTTGAAGCATTCAATATTAATCATTTATCTGTAGATTTCTAGGGCACCACCACAGCGTACTGCACATTCCCTGTTTCAGACATCAAACAAAATAAGACTGCAGTTATGTTGTTTGCAACTCTTTAACATTATCAGTCACTTTGGTTCACAATGCTGACCAGCTAAACCATGGGTTCTATCAAAAATGAGCAAAAGAGACTAACTTTGTAAATATTTGAACAGTAAATATGCCTCAAAGTCAAAGATTTGGAGCATTTCATAGGCTTTCATCAAGCAGAAAATATTGCAATAATGAACTCATGATTTCTTGTTAACAGAATCGTTTATAAATACTCAACCATGATGTTGCTCACCAATGCGACTGGGGTTGACAGCTGATGGTCCCAGCTTCATGCTGTTTGGCAGCCCCTTCCACACATGGGCTGGGATGTCATCCAAGGTTTCATATGTTCCTTGAGGCAAAGCCATTACAGCCTAAAAAAAAAGAAAAGGGTGGGCTTTACAGTTTACAATGTTTCTTAACTGTATGTGTAACCAGTGCTCAAGGTTTGAACTTTTAGAAAATAAATTGTTTCACCATACCTGCACCAAGGATTTAACACTCGATTGAACTTTGAGACTCCTAAGACCTTTTTAATTTCATGGATTCTGTAAAACAGAAAATAGGAGCAATTATTTTTACCATGTAGAACAAAATAATCCTCTATGTTTTGATGCAAGATGGGACTTGTTCTCAAGCAATCCCAAAAGACCATTTAAAGGTCTGCTTAAAACTGCAAATACTCCTTCAGTAAACTCAGTCTCTGATATTTGCTTTTCTTTTACTTGCACTACAGTTTGAAAGTATGAAAGAAAGGGGTCGGTTCGGTTTTTGTTTTTTTTTAAAGAAAAGATTCAGCAAGGATGCATTACCTTGATCAAAACAGAGTAAAAACTTTTAAATTGTGACAAAAGATTTACATTTCAAATAAATGATGTTCTTTTGAACTTTCTAGAATACTAATAAAAGATTAAATCACAATTTCCATGAAAATATTAAGCAGCGCAACTGTTTTCAGCATTGACAATAATAAAGAAATGTTTCTTGAGCAGTAAATCTGCATATTAGAATGATTTCTGAGAGATCATGTGACACTGAAGACTGGAGTAATGACTGGAGTTGCATTTTAAAACATAAAGTTAAAAACAGTTGTTTTAAAATGTAATATTACTGGTTTTACAGTATTTTTGAGCCTTAGTGAGCATAAGAGACTTTTTTAAATAACATTAAAAAAATCTTACCACAAACTGGTATGTAGTGTTTATTATTAATGTCCAACATAATTCATACAGTAATGCAACAAATGATCAAGTGGCTTTTCTAGCATTTTAACATCTGAGCTGTTTGTAGTGAAGACCTTAACTAAAATGGTGATCTAACAGGTGTGGTTAGACTATATCCATTACTGACATTACACGTGTAATTAACTCAGTCTCACCTACAATCCAACCAACCACCTGAGAAATAGCCCTCCAAAAACATATTACTTAGTCAGGCATACAGGTGCAAATCCCACAGTTTCAGACAAATGATGATCCATTTTGTTGTGGGTCTGTGGAGAATTCTTCTCATAGCATAAGAATAGAGCAATAACCAAATCTGACAGGACGGTAAGTAGAACATTGTCATCAGGTTTGTCATCAGGTTTGGATGGAGGCTACAGAGAATAAAGGGAAATTGAGAAAACAGCATGGCACACAAGGGGCCTCTCTGATGTGACACCGTTACATAAGTGTGGCGGTCGGAGACAGATTCTCGGCTTCCACTGCCTTTGACTAACCCAACACAACAGAATGTGTGTTAAAACATGCTTCTGGAATCAAATTAAAACACCAAATTTTTGTCAGAATGGATGCTTGTAGAAATAATTCATGACATCGTTGCACTCAAATCTCAGTAGTGAATAAAAATAGATGTGATTTCTAATATGCAGAAGCCTATGTGTGGTCACACAGCCACTAAAAGATTCTTTCTCTCAGTCGGTAATAGTCTTTGTGCTCAAGACAGGGCAGTCATTAAGGATTCATTCTTATATCTTGTCAGTAAAAAATGATTAGTCTGCAGCAGTGACCTGCTCTGAAATCATAGTCTCATAAATGTGTGGAATAACTTTATAATGAAAACCCTAAACTACCAACTTTATATACCTTTTGGCATGAGTATTTTATTCCCCAATTTAACCCCAATCAGTAATTCTATTCTAACAATAAGATGGCTTTTTTTGTCCCTGGATTTCCTAATCTAGTTGTCAAATAACTGTATATTACAAATTTTGTTGGCTCCTTAACAACTTGCATTAGTTCCACTTTTGAATAAAAACATCTGTTAAATGCATAAATGTCAATGTAAATGTAACAGTGGGTTTAAACTCTGTACTGACACCTATTGGCCTGAGGTTTGTTTACTGACTGACTGATGCAGTGCAAGGTGTTTGTTTTGTTCCTTTTCATTTAAGTTCATACACCCATATAATGTTTTATTACACCTGTCTATATGAATTTAATCTCAATAATTTTCTACGTTGGTTATGCTTTACAAAGCACAGTGAGCACTGAAAGCACTATATAAACGTTATATACATACACACGTGGTCAGAATTGTTGGTACCCTTAGTAAACATGATCAAAGAAGGCTGTGAAAATAAATGTGCATTGTTAATCCTTTTGATCTTTTTTATTTATTTATTAAAAATCACAAAAATCTAAGCTTTCATTGGAGGATAAGAATTTAAAATGGGGAAAATATCATTATGATTTTTTTTTTTTCTCTCAAATACATATTGGACAATTACTGGTACCCCTAGAAATTCTTATGAGTAAAATATATCTGAAATATGTGACCCTGGACCACAAAACCAGTCATAAGTGTCAATTTTTCGAAATTGAGATTTATACATCATCTGAAAGCTGAATAAATAAGCTGTTAGAATAGGACAATATTTGGCCGCGATACAACTATTTGAAAATCTGGAATCTGAGGGTGCAAAAAAAATCAAAATACTGAAAAAATTGCCTATAAAGTTGTCCAAATGAAGTTCTTAGCAATGCAAATTACTACTCAAAACTTAAGTTTTAATATATTTATGGTAGGAAATTTACAAAAAATCTTCATGAAACAAGATCTTTACTTAATATCTTAATGATTTTTGGCATAGAAGAAAAATCGATAATTTTGACCCATGCAATGTTTTTTTTGGCTGTTGCTACAAATATTCCCCAGCGACTTAAGACTGGTTTTGTAGTCCAGTGTCACATATATACAATATATTGGCATTGAAGCAGTTAAATTTCCTCGAAGAGGGGGTGATATTAACAATCTCCTTTTAAAACGTGAAGCATATTGGACTATTGGAGACCAATGGTCTCAACGAAGATTTTGATATTCACCTTTTCCTCTAATTACTACTAGGATTTATTTGGTTAGATCGACCATATGTTATATTATATTTTCTTTCTTTCTTTTTTTTGTAACTTTGAAGGTTTTGCAGTCAGGTATTTATTTAAATGTATCTGGTGGTTGCAATTTATTGTTGTTCTTACTTTTATGTGTTTTGCTTATTGCCCTTGTGTTATAGGATTGCCCTTATGCATATATATATATATATATTTTTTGGTCATGTGGGCAATCATGTGATTTAATTTTGTGTTGTGTATATAAGGGCGGAGTCGTGTGTTTATTGTCTGATAAAGAGCATCTAAGCTTGAAACGTCACCTGTGGTGAGAGCATGAATAAATATTTTTTCTGTATCTGGAGCTATGGTGTGCCCACTTTGATTTTATGGTTTATATGTATATATCTTAGACATACTGACTTAAACTAAGCAAACTCTAAGCAAAATAACATAAGCATAGTGTCCAATAATTTTAATATTTGCTTGTTTGTTTGGAAGGGTTTGTATTATTTTACATGTAAACATGTATTAAGATTGTGTGGTTTTAAACATACGGCAATAAAGGGGTTGCCTAAAATTGTTGTTATTCTTAAAACTTTTTTAGTCTGACCTGACTGACAAGCTCAACATCCTTGACGTCAAAACTGACAAGAATCAGCAGGTTATCACACAGATGAAGGAGCAACAAATCAAATTAAAGGTTCAGAAGTGTTTCTTTTTCTTTTGGACTCTTTAGCAGAATCAGATGAATGTACTGTAAGAGATGACAAGATTTGCAAATACAGTTTTAACTATCACATATGTCAGCATGTGGAGCTTTCATTTCCTTTGGTTTTGTTTCCCAGGACCTAGCTGCAACCCGCAAACGTATTCTTGAGGCAGAATACAGGCAGATCAGAGAAATGATAGACCGAGATGAGAAAGAAGCCATGCTTGCTATTGATAAGGAACAGGAGAAAGGTCAGAGTAAACTGGTCTCCTTGATAAAGAAATTTAATGAGAACGTCGAGAAGATGAGTAGGACCAAATCTGAGATCAACATTCTGCTGGACCAGTCACAGTCACTAGCATTCTTAAAGGTGATGCAGAGATTATGTGACCAAATGTTGAAATACAGTTTTCATTTTTAGTACTGCTATTTGTGCCCTAGATGTACATGTGATTAAAAATCGTGTGTGAATCTCTTGCAAAAAGTAAAAGATTCAATTCAATTCAAGATTCGTAGATTTTATGTTTGTATTCTTGACTTTACCAATTTCTGTCGCAGGCCTCCGTGGATTTGCCCTCTGTGGTAAATTTTGAGCCCCATAACCCTCGTATGAGTGTGGAAAGTAAAGAGGTGATAGCTTATCATTCCACTGCAGTTGCACTGAAGGAGTGGATCACCAAACTAATGGAGCAGCCATTAGAAAACAGAATCTCTGTACTTAAACCAGGTGTGTAAGTGCAGAGCTTGTATAAATTGTGCAGCATGTTTTGATGTTTGTGTATAGCAACACCACACATACAAGTCATAGTCCATGCTAAGAGTTCTGATATACATATGTTTTTACAGAGTTTGAGAAATCTGTTCTTGGCGCAGATGAGATTGTATTTTGAAATAATTGGTGTGGAAATCTGGGACATACTAATCATCTAAAGCATTTTTATACAAGTGATTATGTTGCCAGTTATATGTTGTTGAGGTTATTCTAGGGCTGGGTGATATGGCAAAAAATAAAATCTTGTTTTTTTGTTTTTGTTTTTTTTTTCTGAGCATTTGATCAATTCTCGATGTATATTTATTCACATTTAGGTCACCTTAAAAATGTAACTACATTTAATTAACATTTAAGTCACCTTAATGTAACACGATTCAAGTAACATTCTCTATATAAACCATCTAGTTAAAGAAAGTTCTATTCCAAGTGTACCACACATTAAGGCCCCGATCAGACAGATTGCATTTTTTGCAGAGAGAGGTGCCTTTCTTAAATTGTTTTCTACTAGCAGTGAGTGTTTTGTGTGCTGTTTATGTGCCCCGGGGGCCTCGCGTTTTAGCCACCTGCTGTGCCTTGTGTTTTGTAGGAGCGGTCTAAACACCCAGTGTCATTTGCTTTTTTTATTTCATTGTCCAATTGAATGAATAAAGATCGTTGAGGTAATGGAAGTTTACAGTAGCTTAGAACGTCCAGAGACTGCAATGATGGAGGAGAAACTTGTGGTGACTGTTGCAGGTTACCCGGAGCTGACTTCACGAACCGCAACTACCACTATGTTTAAATTTCTGCTAATATGACAGTTTACTTAACAGCAAATCAGAGATTCTAGTGCGTTCAACAATCCTTGTTTAGTCTGACAGGACAGGTGATTCAGTGGTTGGCTAGCAACAAAAAAACCCTGCAGCGCTTTGCTCTTTTCTAAAAATAGTCATCCAAAAAAAGGCAGTCTTTTGCCCCATGCATTTTCAAATGCATGCATTTGCATTTTCTACGGAACGCAAATGTGAAACAAAAATGTACATTATTGTACTTATGTACAAATGTACTTATTGTACAACCTTGTCTTAAACATATATGTTAAGAGATAACACGAGAAATGCTAAAAAAAATCTCAAAATTCAAGGCAATTCAAAGTCAAAATCACTAAAAGTGTAAGACCAGTAGACTATTGTATCGGTAGACTATTTCATGCAAATATGAAATATCATACATAGTTTTTTTTACAGGTTTTTGCATTCCACTGCTCAGTTTTTTCTATATAAACATGCGCTTGATGGACGCATTTGACCATTGTACTCATATCTCTTGCAGCACCTTGAAAAGGTGCAGGAAACGGCATTTTAAAAACGCAATGCTTGAGTTATAAGAAGTTCATCTCCCATCTCCTTGCATTTTTTTTCTATTCCACTGCCCCTGTCATATCTTTTTCAACGCAAAAGCACAATCTGTGTGAATAGCACCTAGAAATATGTTCTGCTTTCGGTCCTTCATAGAATGCATCACACGTGAGCAGTTAATCACGATCATTGTTTTCTGGTAATACATTTGGTAATATTTCTATTTACAGGTATAATAAATAAAATAGGGGCAAAACAATTCATCAATTAAATTCGAATTAATTCATAAAATCAGAAAAATCGCTCAGCCATAGTGCCTTATTCTTAATAACACTACTGCCAGAAGATTTGAACCACTTCTCTAATCCTCTAGGTCTAGGAAACCAATTCTCAGTAATCCCAAGTGAGATTCCTGTCCTCCTGCCAAATCCAAGAGACATGTGTAAGTAGTAACTCCCATGCAATAGAATGGGCTTTTGCTGCCACTTATATATTTAATATAACCTAAACCCATCCATTCATCACTATCTTTCACTATTTTTTTCTCCCAGTGTTTCAGGGTAATTACATGAAATTTGTGCCTTTTCCAGTTGGAAAAATTAAAAAATAAAATGTTTAATTAACTTTTTGTTAATGTCCATGAAATGAAGACACCTTGAAATGACAGGAAATTGATTTGTGCCATCTTAAGCTATACAATTTATTATTTTACAACTATTTTTCTACCTCATGTTTTGATATTTTTGTCAACCCTGTTACAGACACAAGCGTTACTATATACTGTAGTTTAATTAGAACTATGTGATAGTTTTCACATATATGAGCAGCATTTTAGTTCTTTTCACTGGGATTGTTTCAAATTTTGGATTTTTGAAAAAAATATTTTAATATTTGTCATTCTGTTGACCAAGAACATCCTAATTTTTGAGGGTAACCACGTCAATTAAGAAAGAAAAAAAATTTTTTACAAGAGAGATATTAAAAAAGGACTTTGTTCAAAATAAAATATAGTTACAGTTACAATAAAAAAAATCTGGAAGGCTGTATCAAATATCATCTTTACAATTTTTGTGAAATTAATGACACAGGCCTAGTCACAGGCCTGACTAAAATAACGGCGATGACAGGACACACTTTCTTCAGCACACTGCACATATTTGTTCACATAATACTGCAAAGATTTACCATTTTAAATTGCATTATATTGTATTGCACTTACTTGGCATAGTTGTATTAGTGAAGTCAAGTCACCTTTATTTATTTAGCACTTTATGCAATACAGATTGTCAAAGCAGCTTTGCTGAAATTTGGTTTTACTTTACAGAACATTGCAAGACTGGGGTGAGGGTCTGCAGTCACCTTGCTGCTCTTGTTTGTAATGGAATTTACATGTATGCATTATTGACATTTATTTATTTTTTTTTTGGGGGGGGGGGGGTGTGACTGATTGAGACTAATCATCTTATCCTAGTCATTAAAAACAATAGATATAGTAACAATACTAACTAAAAATGTAACTGATGCTCATATGCTACTGAATGATATAGACATTAGCTCAATAATAAACCAAGGGTGACCTTTAAAATATTGGAATTTTACACAGACAATCTTTAAAAACAGGGGGACACCTAATCTGTGTCATCCCTTTTAGCCACATCAAAACCTGTTACTCTGAAAAGTAACAGGGCTGACAGTAACAGGTTTGACGTTTTCAAACTAATTTTCTAGCTAATAGTCAAGTTCACAAAAGCACGTTGTACACTTTGAAAGGATGTTACTTGTAGATATTTTAAATGTAAAAAATAATAGTTTAAATTTACATTTTAAAAATGGTAACAGTATTGACATTTGCATGATGTGGGGGGG
>JAUZSZ010000112.1:17142525-17153428 GCA_034780575.1 Labeobarbus marequensis | reverse complement strand
GTTTAGGTGTAGAGATATGGTCAAGACTAAATTTTTGGATTAAAATGTTGTTCCAGGGTCAACAAAATATGTTGACCTAGGAACACATCTAACGCAGCAAAGTCAGGACATGCAATTTAATTGATGAATTGTCTTTTTATAAGTTTAGACCAGAAATACAAAGAGTAGAAAACAGACCTAATAACGACTGAGTGGGAATCAATTAAGGCTCCATATTTGGACTTCAACAGATTCCCAGAGTTTCCAACAACTGCACACTTCCGGCACCGATTCTGTGGCATTTCATTCTCAGTTGGAGGGGAAACAATCTTAAACAACTTCTTGGTTATGTCCTTGATCATTCCATCAGACGCCTGCAAAGACTATACAAAACAATATGATAAGCACAACTTATAACCTTATAACTTACCAAGCTAACCTCCAAATTTCAAGCTACTAATCTTTACATCTTTGAGGTTAAAAGGGAAGAATTTTGCCTATCCCAACTATTCCAATCTTATTGTATATGTGGAAAATAGAAGAGGTGGGAGGAAAATAATTAATCCATTTTGCAAGTCTTTGAAATTTTTCAGAATTGATTCTGAGCTTAGTTTTTTCTCTTCATACATGTGATGGCACTTGTGTGCACTACAGACAGTTGTTTTTGCTTTATCACACAAACATACAATATCGAATAAGTATATAAACTTGTATAAAGTTTCATTGTTGAAGCGAAATACAAGGCCAATCACAGGCTTAACTAACTTAAAACCATAACTTAAAATGAGTAACAATAAAAATACACAAATCTGACATTCAAAGTCAGTAAACTAATTCATTTATATTAAAAAAAAATACCTTGCCTCGAAAGGAGAAAAAGATGCATAGATAATCATTTAATCATCGCATCACAGCCCTCTGAACCATAATCGAATCAAATCGTGAGGTGCCTAGAGATTTCACCCCTAGAAAATACTGCCCAACGTTTCTTATGTGCCATGTGAAAATTCAAAACTCTTGAGGCACACCAATGTCAAGCTTTTCCGAATACACTCCCATAGCCTACAAAAGCCTGAAAGCCTTTAATTAGGCTAAATTAAACCTTACTGAAACACATGGCAGGGCCGAAGGGCCTACTTGTGGCCTTGTTCCCTAGGGAGAATTACTTTTTTGTTTAAGGAAACCAGATAATGACTGCAGCTCTGGGGATCCACCGCCATTGCATTAATGATGTTTGGCAAACAGATATGATGGTAGTAAGTGAACTTCAGAGGGTCTGGAATGAACACACCAGCTGTTGTCTTTCCCTGACATGTCCATGTGCCAGAAAGGGGAAATGATATCTAGCTACGATGATACGACTTTAGAGGCATGCCTGAGAATCCCAAGAGCTATTCTGTCTCTCTGAGAGGTCAATGGCTGTCTAGAGACTAACAAATGAATCTAGGAACAAATCCAACATTAACTGTCCAACTCATTGCAGAAACTGGAAAACTAAATGTACATAAATCTTCATCAGTGGTGTGCAGTGATGTTCTGAAATGAGCAGGTCAGTTTTTTTTTGTTTTTGTTTTTTTTTAACTCAAAAGTAAATTCATGTCCCAGTTACTTTGTCTTGGTTAAATATACTTACAACAACAACAACAATTCAATTCTTTTCATTTTTACATTAACCATGTACAAACAATTTATAACTATTCAAAACAGCTCGTTTTACTGCTTGATATTACAAATTGGTGTGTCTTACCATATTATTTGAATGTATTTTCTTAATTATGAACATACTGGTTTGAGCTGTTATTCTTCTCATTATTTCCAAATAGAGGCTAATGAACCATAAGTCTTGCCCATAGGCTTACTTCTGCATTGAAGAATAATTAAATTACTTATATTTTCTCAAATTTAAGACTAAAACAATTAACAAAGAGCATGATTGTTTATGAGTAGGTTATGCAGTAATTTAGTCCATTCTATCATTGTTCAGTTCCCAAGTCAGTGGAGATACAGGCCAGCTGCCACATCACTACCATTTTGCTGAGAAAATAACTACTGATATTATAAATCAGGATGTGGTCTAATAGTAGTTAGCCACAGCACTGCCATGTTTTTTATTGTGTGTTACCGTGTTATTCAAAATGCAAACAAGTTATTGCTTGTATTGTGAAGTATTCATCCATTTGTTACAATGGAATGTACATCTCCGTATGGAATAAATTATCTGTCGCTACTTCACATAAAAAACAAACAAACAAAAAACAGTGTGCCATTCTGCAGTATCCAAAGATACTCCATTATCTAAGTTTATGTATTGGATTATAAAAATGTGTCTGAATTATCTTCATTTGGGGGCAAACATTGAGATGAATATGAATGATTTGATTAATTATCCAGCATATCATGCAATTCATTTAATTTGAATTTAATTTGAATGTCTGGCAGCCTTAGACTAACTAAATGCAGAACTTAAACCATCAATGTGCCACTTACCACCCACCACTTCAGAGAAAGTGGATCTATGTCATCATCCCTGCCGGTGAGGTAAGGTTGCTGTTTATGATCATAGCGTTGGTCAAACCACTCCGACACACCCTTGTCTGCTATACAGGATGGACAGCTACAGGAATGACCTCGTCTTGGCTCTGTGACCGTCTGTAACTGTGTCTGGTTCTTCATTAGTATCCTGAAATTGTGATGAGTGGGTAAATATGTGATGGGCACAACACTGGCCCACTGAATGGTGTGAGCAGCTATCATTAAAAACAAAATAGCACCTAGCAAAGCGCCTAAGTACAGTTTTCTTCTCAACATCATGGTTAAGGCAGATTAAACTTGGGGTGGATTTTCCAGAAAAGATTTAAAGGAACCACCACAATAACAGGAATTCACTTCTGTCTTGGCTTGTTCCTGCCAAATGGATTGTGGGTTTAATGGTCTATGAGAAGTTGCTTTACAAAATAAAATGGCCTCTGAGGTGGAAAATTAAAGGATTTTTAATCCAGGATTGTCCATTATGGCCTTGTTCTATCTGTCCATCCTGTCATGATATTGCAAAGCCAAAGCACAAGGCCTCACAGTGGAACATGCTAAAAAGAGACAGAAGTGCTGTTTCTCAGTGTTCAGTTCCGTGAAGGAAATGAGTCGTAGGCAAAGCAGCTTCACTTCCTGTCTGTACAGCTGTAAGTGTCTCTGCTCATATTTCATTCCGCATTTATCCTAAAGGAGCACCCACTGCTGCCAAAGCTCCTCATTCCTGAAAAATACAGAAGAACATCAACATTTAGAAAGGTTTTTCACAATTTCATTATCTGATTTATAAATGAACTGCTTCGCCTTTCAAAACTGGTCCAAATAGTTCACTCACAAAGAGCACTGGGTAGATTTCTTCCAAATTGTAGTAGTCCATTACTAATTACAGATTACATAATGAAAACTGTAGTTAGTATCATAATCAAGGTTACTCATTTTAGGAAATGTATTCTGACTACTTTTTAGATTACTTTTTTTTTTTAAACTTGTTTTAAACTTACCAATATTGTAAATATATTCCTTGAAATATTTCTTTCTTTCTGTCTTTGTGAATATAGTCAAAGCTGAAAGGTATGACACACAGTAGGATTTTTAGAAAAGAAAATTTAAAAGAGGAAAAAAGAATAATTAGGGAGAATCAGTAAATTATTAATAATATACTGCCACTGTGTAAATACTATATAATCCATAAAAAAGTAAGTGTAATCTGACTGGGCATTTTAAAATGCAATATACCTTAATTACAAGTACTTCATTTTTGGAATCTGATTATAAATGTATTTTGTTACTTGAGTTTAGCTAGATTTAAGTGAATAACAGCTTGAAGTTAAGTCACTTCCTCACAAGAAGCCATATTAACTACTTTGAAGGTGTTTTTGGATCCTTTCTGAAGCTAGTCCACATTCCTCGTAACTGCATGGAACTGCAAGTATTTTTCCTTCAAATTGTGCTCCACAGAAGAAATTAAGTCATGATTTTTGAAGTACATGAGGGTGAGTAAACAATGACAGAATTTCCAATTTAATGTGAATTATCCTATTAAAATCAGCTTACGAAACTCACTCTTTGAGACAGTGCTAAATGAAAAAATCATTTAGCTTCAATCCTGTTCTCACCTTCAGTCATGATGATTTGATGTAAGAGGAAGTCTGTCAACTAATTCTTCAAAAACATATAGCTAATATAAGACAAGATGCAGAAATGCTACTGTTGCCAACTGTTGTCTCCTGCTGAGACTGCAAGAATGTGGCTGAACCTCCCTCGCACCCCCATCAAATCCACAAAGAGGAACTATATAAATAAAGCGCCGCTGACTGCGTTTGACCAATTGCACCGATGCAGCAATCCATCTTTAGATTGATGACTGTCAAATGCAACTACTCCCACAATTCCCAGTCTAGAGCTCTGTACTTGATCCATGGTACTTAAATAGCCTGCTTGATCTCCTTAACAAGCATCCTTGAAACAGCCACTTTACTTTGAAAGAAAAAAAAAAGGCTTCCCCGGACACCACAGGCAAAGTGACTGCAGAGCAGGGCTGAAATTTTATCCTATATGCTAAACAGGAAGTTCCAGACTTTCCTCGTCAGTTAGGGAGCCGTGTCCGGTGGAGCAGGGAGACGCTGGTAATGGGGTGGGGGATGTGGGATCAGCTGACGTTCAGCTGATTCGGAAGAACCGTCTCTCTCTGCCAGACTGCTGTCTCTCTACAGACCAAACAGAATTACATCTCAGGTCAGCGTGCCAAACCCACTAGTCAGCAATGTGGTGGTACAGATGAGTCTCCTCCACCATTCATTATTCAAAGCTTGCTCAAAATGAGCTTAAAGTAACCAATCCAGAGCTGATGAATCCAGAAAGTTCCCATTCGCTTAAGCTGAAAAACAAGCGGCCCATTCAGAAAACTAATCAGGAGGAATTACAACAGCTGTAGTGCACTAGAAAGACATTTTGTTTCCCTAAAAGTGGCTCTAAATATATATTAGGCCAAAGTAATATTTGCACTGGTACATAGGGAGCCTGCGTATTGTGACGGTCTTCTAAAGATAACAGTGATTCTCACAATTTGAAAATAGAGCAAATGTCAATGTCTTGATACCCTGCCAAGTTACCGTGGATCAACAACACTCCTGCCTAATCTGGCTTTGCATGGTCAAAGAACAGATAGAACCACCACAATGAAAACCTGCTGTGTGTTTTTTAGTTGCATAGTTTTTCAGCTGAATTCATTCATTTGCATACCAATGTCAACTGGGACTCTCATACTGCTGAAACTAGAAGCTCCTCAATGAGTGCCAAACTATTCCAATTTGATTGCTCATTAAAATGTGCCCTTTACTCAGCAAAAGGGACCCCTTTCACAGGACTTCTGCCCAAACTTTCTGTGTGAGCCTTGAGGTACACACTGGGTTTGGAAGGCAACCACACTTCAAGAAAACAGTAGTTGATAAATGACATAACCTTTCAGAACTATCAGGGCTGTGAATACAATCTCAGGATTTGGAAAGGACCAAATGTAACTAGACTCTCTAAAGACCATGGAGGTTGCTAACTGGCATTTAGCACGTTGCGGGGTAACCTTTCTATAAATATAGTGCATTGTGGTCTTTGTTAACAAATCTTTCAATTCAATTTAAGTTTAATTTTATAGTGCTTTTCACAATACATATTGTGTCAAACCCACTTTTAAGAAAATGCTTGTTTCTGACCTACAATCAGGACTTTGGTTATCTACTATATATAGTGTATCAGCGTAACATACATATGGTAGTAACATACAGATATAATATATGTTATCTCAAGTAGTAATTACAACTCATTACAACGTAATTACAATGATTACAATATAAGAAAGATATTAGACAGTTTTATATATGGATCCAAAGTTGGCGTTATCTGAAATATTTGCGCCTTGGTATGAGTTTTGCGAACATTAAGATTTTAAATAATTTAATTATTGTTCTTGATCCTGTCACAAGCTGCTTTTAATGCAAAATGTATATAATATAATATAATATAAATTTCCACCATGGTTTGTTTGTTATTTAACTATTGTAATGTAAGTTCTCTTGAAATATACAATTTTAGAATAAAAATATAGAATTAAAATAATATAATGATAATTAATTTAAACTTTTTTCTTTCTTCAATTAATTTCTTTTCTCTATACTGCATTTATTGGTCAAAACAAAAAAATATATCTAATTAAATAAAAGAAAAATTAGAAGAACAAAAATAAGGTAAATTATTTGACTGGAGCCATAATTTAACACTACCAGCACAGAAACAGAGGCCAGTCAACTGACCATGTCTTGCATTTCAAAACTGGGTGTTTAAAATGTTAAACTCTGATTGCAATCTAGTTAAATTTGAGTCGAAGCATCTTGCGGATGACAAAATTTATCTGACATGTAATCTAAATATTCTGGTGCACGTTTCACCATCAAAGTCTACAGAAAGTGTCTGCAAAAGTGAAGACACTCTCATTTAACCATGCATATGAAATAAACATATTCTCCCGTGTTACCAAATATAAACAGTGTCTGAAGTTTTCCATTCCATTTTTATTTCCTACACCAACGAACACCAGAAAAGAAAAAAAAATAGTAATTACGAAACAGCAATCAAAACTGCTGAGGTGCTGAGAAACCTTGCTCTAAAAGATTTGCCTTGGATACCAGCCAAAGCTTTTTAACTTGCAGAGGCGTGAGAGGCTTGTTTTGCTCAAGGCATGTTAAAGAGTCAGGCCATGTTAACACTACAGTGTGAGTTTCAAGTGAGGTGTGGAGTGGACTGCTAAGGGCAGAGGGGCTTTTGGGGTCTCACATTTCCAGTGAAGTCGGTCTTGCAGTTGTGAAGATGCATGTGGTGTGATTCCCTGAACAAGAGAAGGAAAAAACCAAAGTTCACCATCCCCCACAATAGTACTATAAGCATAGCACACTTAACCTCTCTGATAACCAGAATATCTTTCAGAATGCAAAACAAAGGTGACTCTCTCATTCCCTTTTCCCTTAGCCAACTCGCGTGGTAAAACTGATCTTAAGAAACTGGTACAGCCACACTGTAAAGTATATTTTACCAATATAAAACTTTGTAAAAATGCTACTGTAAAATCCTGTTGCACAGTTACCTGACAAAAACCGACAAAACATATTTCCAATACTTTTATACATTAATGCGTTTTACTGTATTGTTTAAGGAGTAAATTTACTGTATGTTTTAATAAGTAAAAGATATGCATTACTTTATTTTAAACCAATATACTGTCACAAAATATTGTACAACTTTTTAAGTTATATGTTGTATTTTAATCCACAATACATATACTATATAATTTCTATATATACAATATATAATTTAAGAAAATAAATTATAGTCACCAAAATGCTTGATCACTGTATTTTTACAGTAAAGTTCCACAGCTTGCCAGTTTTGTACAGTAAAAATATCTTTACAGTGTAACCACACTGCTGTGCCAAGTCTAAAAGTATAGGCTCTGACAAAAAAACTCTAGTAAAAACGGAAACAAATGACAAATTACTCAGCTGTCAAGACAGTTGTAAAACCGCACAGGTTTCCCAAGGTCCATTGTGTTTATTATTACAGCTTTCTTTAATAACCATGTTTAGGGGGAATCGACATTGCAATGGCACGTTTTTGACAGCTGCAACCAACACAAATCGCAACTCTGTCTCTGATACGAACCTAGATAGATCTCTAGTCCAGTGTTTTCAACCAGCTATGTGTGGATTTGGGAAGAATTAGGAAAAGGTTTCGTAGCAACCTTTTCGTAAACGTCTTGTGGTAAGAAACAGAACTTGAACCGACTCCACTAAAACCCATCATTCACACACAAACTGAAGTAGTCTACACTAGACGTAATACGTGATTAAATTAAAACTAAAATTAATTAGTCTAAACTACAGCTCGCATTTAGCCATTCATGGGTAAGTTAGTGTGTCAAAAACTCGTCAGCTACTTCCTAACAGCATTGTTGACCATAATATGCGATTACATGCCAAAAAGCTATCTAAAGTTATATCAGACACAGCCATGGTTTACATCCAAATTAAAAGTTCCAAGTATCTTTTCCTTTTAAACCTTCCGCACACAATCTCAATGATCTCTAATTTAGGAAGGTAACGTTAACAGAATAAGTTTAAAAAAACGTGGATAAGTTATCAGACTCAACCCGTTTCCTCTAGAAGTTCAGCTCACGTTTAATCTTTTAGGTGGTGTTTAGTAGTAAAAGGGACTGGTTAGCATTGCATTAGCTAGAAGTGTGGGTTTAAAAAAAGAAGTCACGTTGGAGCGAAAGAAAGAACATAACTTTGAGGCGGCACCTCAACTCCGTTAACTCATTTGAGACCGCTTGCTCTCATCAGATTCTCTCGTATTTATTCAGTTCGGTTTGTTAAAGTTGAAACGGGTTTAGTATAAGATCAGATGCAGTCGCCTAGAAAGAGGGATAAGTTTAGGCTACTTACCCACCTTGTTCCCAGCTCGAGCGTGGGAGACTAACACACAGTTCGCCTACTCCGTATTGCACTGAGGAGAAATGATGTCAAGCTTTACGTCGTGCGTCTACTCGCTGTGTGTGTGTGTGTGTGTGTGTGTGTGCGTGCGTGTGTGTGTGTGTGTGTGTGTGCGTGCGTGTGTGTGTGTGTGTGTGTGTGTGTGTGTGTGCGCGCGCGCGCGTAAATTTCCAACCTAACTGCTCGACAAAAACTATATTATTAAATCATAGTAACTGTTAATAATATTAATATCTCTTCATTTCTCAGCACCAGTTTGTGTGTGCCGTTATCTAAGGTTTGTTTTAAATGTCACTTTTACTCATTAAGATATGAACAGCATTTTAAGAAATATTAAAATGGTATGCATTCACATAATATGAGGATTCAAGTCATATCAGTCTTCTAGAAAAAGTTGTTTGAATCTATATGGAGCAGTTGTTGCATGTTTATATCACATGACCAGCTGTTTCCTGCAACAAACTTGCTACTAGCTACTAATAATAGGGCGCTAATTATTATTACTGCATAACTAAGACCAAATCTAAATAACATCTATAGATGTGAGTGCTATAGGATGAAGAAAACACTGAGGAAATCTGCTGTGCAGTTCTAGTAAAATAAAATAAAATAAATAAAAAAAGACATGCAAAACCACTGGTAGGAATTAATAAGAGCCAGATAAACTTTTACAATTTTATGTAGCCTAGCCTAATTAACATACTTTCTATTTAAAATCAATGTCCAAACAATATGTAAGGCCTTATATGTAGTTTCATATGTGTTATTCTCAAGATAGGCTATACATTCCCTGCATGCATGGTTGCACATTGTAATGTGGGCAGGGCTTGTGAAGGGAGCTACGGGAAATGTTTAGATCAAATATGAGAGAAACATAAAAATCTGATAGTGCTTATCTGCACATTTGGCATCCGTCCTGTGTCTGGTTTGTGTGGTTCTCTGATAGCTGTCCCTTGCTTAGTCAATGCAGCAGTTCCCTGACAGGCCACTGAGGTTATTAGGAGTGCAGTGTTTACTCAAAATGAATTAGCTTGACATTAATTGACATGATAAAGCAGTGCAGCTTCTACACAACTGGACAGAAGACTGGACCTTTGTATATCAGTCCCTGAGGTTATTTATGCAGGAGGACATGATGTACTTTTTGATTTTGAACATAGAACCCTGATGTAGACAAATAGCTTTTGCTTTTATCACAAACATTTAAAATGAAAGATGAGGAGAAGGTAAATATCTTACCTAATGAGAGCAAATGGAAAGAAGCTCTTTATTGCACAAATAAAAGTGTTATAATATGGTAATAAGAATAAAAGTGATCCATTTTCTCAAGCACAGAGACAGCATTGAGTACACACATTTTTGCAGAAGACTACAGGATAGATCCAAGATAAGAGAAAAAGCAACCATTTTTGCACCCATCAGATAAAGCGGTGACTTACAATGCCCATGTTTGTAGGACAGAAGAAATGTGCCAAATTGGTTGGTAAAACAAGTCGGTACAGTGTGTATGCTTGTGATCATTTGCATGCACTTCAAACCACAAAACTGAATCGATGAAGAAAGAGAACACACATTTATTAAACCACAGAAACTGTTCATGTCTGATAATGTAAGGCTGAAGATACAGTAAAAGTAGATGTTTTCCTAAACAGCCGTGGCTGAAATGAGAAATTCAATTTTTAATTGAGAGGTCATGTCATTGTACCGTTGTTGATAATTTACAATACGGTTTGAATTAAAACTAGTGTGTTCATGTCCATATGTGAGCATGTTAAGATGTTTTTGTTTAATGTTGGAACTATAAAGAGAAAGTACACCATATCTAGTTGTTTAACAGACTTTAGTCCAACTTTGGCATAAACTCAATGTAAACACTCAGGACACAGACTGAAATTTGGACATCTGGCAAACAAACTGAACGTTTCTTTCACAATGTTACTGATCTTTAGTTGTCCTACTGATATCGCTTGTATAGATGTTCAGGAAAATCTTCAATTGTTTTCAATGCCATATCATTTCTCAAGTAAATTACTATATACGTGTAGTACCGACATAAAGTAAGGTCATGTTGCTTTATAGAGAAAAGAAGGTCCACAAGTACTATAGAAACAAGAGAACAACTGCTATTGTGTGCTGCCTGTACGTGACCAAATACAGAACATAAAGTACTTGTATAAGAGATATGGTTACTGAAGGCAGGATGCTAAACAAGTTATGTACAATACCGCAAAGCAGTTGAATAATAGTTGCAATAGTTTTACATAGTAAGCATTTGTGTAGTTGACAGGGTTTCTGCAGGATTTTTAAGCTCAAATTTAAGACTTTTTAAGACCTGCACAAATAAAATTAATACCATATGA
>JAUZSZ010000112.1:17075992-17098573 GCA_034780575.1 Labeobarbus marequensis | reverse complement strand
GGATTGATGTTCAGAGGGGCTTTAGTTTGTATTGTAGAGTATCAGTGGATCCCACACACCAAGCCAGTAAGTCTCTTGAGCCCTGAGCACACTATTGCACAGAGCCATTGGCATTTCTGCAGACGCCTGTGCAGTATTGAGGAGCTAGACACAGAGAAATGGACTGCATTAAAAATGAGGGGAAGGCCTGGTGCTTGCGTATGCGTAATTAAGGAGTTCTTTACTTCATTTGTTCTCCAAAAGTCTTGACAGACCACATGTAAGTGTAACTGCATTGATTCATGAATGATTTATTGGTTCAATCGCTGTGTTCCAAAATCCATTTTAAGACAACAAAAGTGCACGCCCGAAGCAAAAGCTGTTCCAAAAGGCAGGGAGCATAAGATATTTCATTTTGCTCAACTTAACTTTGTATAACTGATTAAAAATGTATATATGTATAATTAAACTATATTACATTACATTAGATTAAATTGATTTAAATTTTTTTTTTAATGAAATAGAAATTACATTGACATCGACTGGTTTTTAGAGAAGCATATCATTGTTTATTAACCTCAGTGTATTGTGAGTCTGTACTAAAAGGTTGATATTATTAAACGTTAACCTAAGCGAAATATGTCTATATTTTAAGTATTTTACTTTTAATTATTTTAACAATTATTTTAATAATACTGCCTGTTAATAAGGTTGGTCTGAAACATAACAGCACATATACATGGAAGATAAGCATAATGTATCCTGTGTTATTTTGATGTGCTAGACACGCTAGAGCTGCCCACCTGTCAAACGAGTGGAACTGCATGGGCAGCATAGCAGCAGCTTCCCTCTTCAGGGCAGGGTCAGGGTGGTACGGCTGGGGCTCGGGCCCTGCCTCCGCCCCCTCCACCGGCGCTGCCACTAAACTCTTCAGAATCTCCTTCACATTGATTCCCTTGTTGGCCTGGCTGATGCTGGAGATTGACGCAGCAGGTTTCAGAACCTCCACGCCAGGAGGCGACTCCAGCAGGGACTCGCAGGACTTCCTCACCTCGGACGACAGTGTGCACAGTAACTCGCTCATGGCATCTGGGCCTCCAGAGCTCCCACCCAATCCGCTGGAGTCTGCGCCCAGCTCAGAGCCACTGAAAGCACTGGTGACCTGCTCATCCCCGATGCCGGAGTCAGTGTGAGGCAGTGAGCCCTCCAGGGGAAGATCATCCAGAGGGGTGGTGGCTTGGCGGTCTCCACGTACACCATCCGAGAAGGAGGATGGGTTTTCTGAAATTTGCACACATAAATTAGTGGTCAAAAGTTTTGAATAATTATGTTTTTGAAATAAGTCTATTGTGTTCACCAAACCAGCATTTATTTGACAAAAACAAAACAAAACAGTAAAACCAGTAATATTCTAAAATATAATTCTAATTTAAAATTTCTGTTTTCTGATTTGATATATTTTAAAATGTAATTTACTCATGCAATGGCAAAATCGATTTTTCAGCATCATTACTCCAGTCTTCAGTGTCACATGATTCTTCAGAAACTATTCTAATATGTGACCAGGTAGTATATTGAGGTTTCCACCAAACATTAAGCAGCAAAAACGGTTTTTCACATTTATATTAATAAGAAATGTTTCTTGAGCATCAAATCAGCATATCAGAATGATTTCTGAAGGATCGTGTTACAATGAAGACTCCAGTAATGATGCTGAAAATTCAGAAATGAATTACAGTTTGAAATATATTAAAATGCAGAGTAATATTTCACAGTATTACTGTTTTACTGTATTTTTGATCAAATAAATGCAGGCTTTGTGAGATAATAATGGACTTCTTTCAAAACCATTATAAAACTTAACTAACTCCAAATGTTTGAATTTTAGTGTATATTAAAACTAAAAGGATGCACATTCAGACGTCCAGAACATCAATGATGTCATTATCATAAACTAAATAATATTGTTGTGGGTGCAGAAACTGGAGGAAATTGTACCTCTGACGCTTTGATCAGGTCCAGGTTTATGTTATCACACAAGTTGAAGAAAGAAATTTGACATTAAAACAGTGTCTTTGGAAATACAACATTTTCCAAGACCATTACTAAAGAAAGAGATAATTAGTTTAATAGACATCCCTTTTGTGTGGATAAAGAATCAAATATGGTTGATTACTGTCGTGGCAGATGGAGAGGTTAAAGCGGCAGGTGGGGGAACTGAAGTGAGCTATTAAAATGTGATTATTACAAGAACTGCATTAAGGTCTGAAAAAAAAGGACATAAAAAAAATAGCCAGCGGACACACCTCTCTCCAGATAAAAGGCATTGCTCTCAGTGTGAATGGGTCAGTCCATGACCCGTGGAGCATGACCGGTATCCTCTTCGCCCACTGGCAGCTGCATCAAAAGCTATCCTGCACCGTTTTTGTTTTCAGAGAGCTGTGTGCCCATTGGATGCACTCTAGGGACTTTTCAGCACTTGCTCATGGGGTGTTCGGGCCTCAAAGAAAAAACCCTGCTCTGATCTGCCACATACCAGCAAGAGAGCTCTGCACATGGCTAAGTCACAAGGCACGTTTATATTACATCCCCAAAAAAGAGCAGCTGAAAAACAAGCCTCCTGACTGCTAAAATTACTTTCACTTTCAGCAGACAGGCAATCTATTGCAGTTATTGTGAACTTTGGTACCAGGTGAAAATATGCACAGTGGAGTTTAAAAATCTTGGTAAAACTCGGTGTAAAAAAAAAAATACAATTACCTATTTAAAAATATTTTAAACATGTAAATTTACATTTTTGTATATACACCACTATTCAGAAGTTTGGTGTTGGTAAGATGTTTTTGAACTTATGCTAACCAAGGCTGCATTTATTTGATCAAAAATACTGTAAAAGCTGTAATACTGTGAAATATTATTACAATTTAATATAGCTGTTTTCTAATTAACAATATTTAAAATATAAGTTATTCCTGTGATGGCAAAGCTGAATTCTCAGCATCATTACTCATTACTACTGCTGCATATTTGTGTGGAAACTGTTATACAATTTTCAGATTCTTTTGATGAAAATAAGTTAAAAAGAACAGAATTCATTTGATTAATTTTAATCAATTTAGTCCAGCCTTGTTAAATAAAATATACAAACACAAATATGTACAGCTATGAGCAATTCAAACTCTTTAACACATATACACGTTTAGGAACCTCCACCTTTCATTATGACTTCCTTTGGGGGGGCTAAAGCTTTAAAGTCTGTAATTCGCACCTCAGTTCATCAATATTTAATATGTGTATCTGAAAAAATCACCTAAAATTAGAGGGGAAAACAATCTTATTACCCTTGATTTAACTTAAAAATAGCATCTGGACACACTGCAGTCCATCAAAAGATACTATATCTGGCAAAATGACTTATTTTTTACATGTGAAGACAGAGTAAATATGGCGTAGAGATGAGAGGTCTGTTACTGGTTATGACTGAAAATTAAAACAGCAGCACAGCCCAGGGAATTATTTACACCCAAACTAATAAAGTCAACAACGACTGCAATGCTTCTGTATAACATACTCTTCGGCAGCATCACAAATATTTGGTATGGTAGTTTAATGTAAAAACAAACAGGAACTTGCTTTAAAACATTCTTAAGCAGCATGCTGAGATCTCTAAACTTGATGAGGGTGGTAGAAGTTGTTGCTAGGATATAGACAGGGAGTGTTCATCCATTATTCTCTAGAGCGGGGAATCTGTTTGAAGATAGATGGGAACTTTCAATCTGTTTAGGTCAGGCCTTGCTGGGCTGAATGGAACTCTCCCCAAATGTGTCAGCTCCATTGTGATCTGGAATGAATTATTTGGCTTAAGAGCATCAATGGAGGGGCCATAGAAAGGCTTTCTGGTAAAGTTCACCACAGACTTCACATAGATTAGTGCAGCTTGGAGGTATAAAAGTGACTGTTTATTAAAAAAAATGTCAACGTGTCTCTGTCAGTAAGACCTGCATCTTACTACTGAATAGACGCGATGACCACCTCAACATTCATTGTATCTGAAAAAGGACAGTATAGTCTCCTGAAATGACTGCAATAACGTCCCTCAATAACAAACTAAATATATCTCTGTAAATGAGAAAACACTTTTAACTTGCAGTAAATCCACTTTTATCGGGATTTCCAGGAATGCTGTCCCAAAATTAGCATGCAAGAAATATGTAAACACTGATGACGTTAAGCCTAACTTCTTCTAAACGTAAATTAAATGGTTGCACACTAGGAAAGTTCAATGACAGCCCAAGTATAAAACCCAAACTATGAAATGAGTGGCTTCCAGCAGTAGCTGTGCATGATTTCAGCTAACCGAAATGGGAGCCCATTTGCCACACACATTGACAACTAAACAAACCCAAACAAAACAAAGTCTGCACTCGAGAAGCAGAACCACATCAAGCCAACCTAAATAGCATGTACGTTGGCACACTTTTGCACAATCAGGGCCAGCAAGTTCTGGTGGGAGCCATTTTAACCCAGAGGAATCTCAGTTCACTGTGAGTCAGATTATTTGAAGCTACATTATGTAATGAGAGTGTTTACTACATTCAGTCTGGGTTAGATGACAATAATGCATTAGCCTCTCGCAGAGATGAGCTGTTATCTTGTTAAAATCTTGATAAACAAAATCAAATGGTCATTTTTCATTTTTTACTGTCAGCATCATAAAACTTAATGAATCTAAGATGAGCTCTGCAATTTCTGTAATACCTTTCAATCTGTTGTAGCTAAGGTAAACATCCTCACTTGTTAGGACAGTTGCCAAATTGTCATGTTTTGACAGCGTCTTTTACATTTACATCAGTGAAATCCCCAGAAACAGATGCCAAACTGTGTTAAGTGAGGATAATTTTTTCTGTATGTTTCATGATTGCTGAAGTAAGCTATCCTAACGTAAAAACAGATTACCTCACCATGACAAACGTCTGTGCAAATACATGATCCCTAGTTAGGCCTTCTGAACGAGCGCTGTCAAAACTGCATTAACCAGCAGTTCAGTAAATAA
The DNA here is from genome assembly GCA_034780575.1 of Labeobarbus marequensis. Taxonomy (NCBI): domain Eukaryota; kingdom Metazoa; phylum Chordata; class Actinopteri; order Cypriniformes; family Cyprinidae; genus Labeobarbus; species Labeobarbus marequensis. The sequence goes on along the minus strand of JAUZSZ010000112.1, from coordinate 17,093,541 downwards.
AGTGTTACATATTTCACTTGTTTTGTTGCTTCTGGCACTAAGTGTTATACTAACCTGTAGAACAGAAGCTCCATCTCTAGCTGCTCAATGTGCCTCTGCAGAACAGGCACACGACTGGCTTTGGTTTCCAGCTCCTTCACTTTCTTGAGGCCACTGAGCACAGCTTGTCTGGCTTCCTCCACTCTTTTTCTCATCTCAAGCTGCTCCTTTTTTAGAGTCCTGTTACATTCCTCCAGCAACAGCACGGCCTCACGTGATACTCGCAGCTCCTGCTCCAGCTTCTGGTTGAAGAGCATGGCCTCCTCGATCTGCCCATCCCGGGAACTCCGGATGTACTCCACTTCTCTCAGGAAACTCTGGATGTCCTTCAGGTTTCCAGAAATGTTGGGTTTCTGAGCTGCTCGCCTTTGGTGGGAGATGAAACAGCCACCCTCTGGTTTATGTTTCGAGTGGCTTTTCCACAGGCCCACCTATGATACACAGAAACATGTCAGTAGAATGTTACAGCCCATATGAAAATGAACCATAGTTTTATTATGGTAAAATTGTAGTCTTTAAGATGTGGGTGACAAAAGACTATGGGTTTGCAAACAAGATTAACAGATTTTCAGAGCTGGGTGGATTACTTCCGAATTGCAATCCGTTACTGAATCCAAATTACATGACAAAAATTGTAGTTAGTAATGTAATCCATTACATTACACATTTTAGGTAATATAATCAGACTATTTTTAGATTACTTTTGACCTAACTCATTTATCACATTGATTTAAACAGGATAATCTTGTATTATATTTGCATAAAAATACAAAGAGTAATAAAATATATTCCATTTGTTGTTATTATTAACATGAAGTGCAATAAACATTACATTATATCAAGGTTTCCCAAACTGTGGTTTGTGAAGGAACTGTAAGGGGTTTATGAGTTTAATGAAAAGCTAATAATTATAATTAAATCTTTTCATTTTAAAATCAATCAAAATAAAAAACTTACTAAGAAAATGAAATATTGTTATATTTGTTTACCTGCATGTCATGTGACTATCAACATCAGAGAACAAATGAAGATGCAAATGTGATATTTAATTATTAAAATATTTATTAAACCTCAAATGTATTTCAAGTAAAAAAAGGATGAGATTACAGAAATGTGTGTGAATTTGAATGTGTCGCACCTAACTAATGATTGATCTCTGTGTGAATGCCCACAAAACTGGAAGACTTTCTGAGTGTATATAAGCAGTAGGCTATTTTAGAAAGGAAAAATTAAAAGATGAAAAAAGAGGAATTAGGGAGAATCAATTATGTAAAATTACGAATAATTTATTGCTATTGTGTAAATAATATGTAATCATATAATCCATAAAAGAATAACTGTAGTCACAAAAGTAACTTTAGTCTGATTACGAGTATTTTAAAAGGTAATTAGGCTACAAGTACTTAATTGTTGGAATCTTATTACGCAATCTAGATTACATGTAATCAGTCACTACCCAGCTCTGCAGATTCTGCCATAAAACTACCTATAATTCGATCTAATATTCAAGTACACTTCATTTAGAGAATATTGTTGCTCGATTTCTATAAGTTATTATTAGAATAAATCTCTCCTATAAAGTTGATCACAGCGACTGTACCTGCAAGGCCAGCGAGCGAGCATCACTGCTTTGAAGAGCCGCACGCATGTCCTCCACCAATTCCCTGAGACTCGCATTTTCCTCCTCAAGTTTGGCTATCCTGTCCTCAGCCTCCTCGAGGGCCACAATTTCCTCGTAGCACTCCCTGGTGCAGGAGCCCAGCTGCCTACATCCTGACGCGTGTCTGTCCACAGTGGGAGAGGTAGGCTCTCCGCTTTCTCGCTTCGCGCTGGTACCCAAAGACAGCAGATTCTTGCGCCGCCTCAAGGGGCTCCTGAGTCGGATCTGCGTCTCTATATGCTCGCTCTCTTTGCCAACCAACAACCTCCCATTCTCATATTGGCATCCAGCTTTGGTACTGAAATGACCGCAGAGTTTTGCGTGAAACTGCCTGAAGCTGAACTCTTTGGGTAGATTATCCAATATCCCCGCGCACTCCTCCAGATCACTCTCTTTACTGAGTCCTAAAATCTCGCAAAGAATGTTAAAGTCCTCGGCTGGGATTTTACCATCTCCCTGACAGTCTAGGTGATGAAATATCTCTTGGAGGTATTGATCCAGCCCGGTTGCGAGGACTATAATTTCGTTTTCCACTCCACGGTCTAGTCCGTAATGATACGCCAGAGTGCTCACTATCCATTGTGTCCTGCGCGCGGGTCGGCTGTATGGATCGCATGTGTCCGACTTTTCCATCCTTTTTCCCTCACAAGAATTCCATTTATAGCGTCTAAATGGATTAATGGATTCAACAGATCCTCTAAGCATACAAACAGCATACCAAATTCAAGTCATCTGAACACCAGACCGCACCACTCTTGCAGTAGAAACTCTCGCGCTGTGCGCGTGGGGGCGTTGCTGTGAAGGGAGCACTGCCCACAAAATCTTAACTGCAGAGGGGGAAAAAAACTTTTGAAAAGAAGCTAACAATTCGATAGTCATTGTGGCGGTATACAGGATATTCATACATAAGTAGGCCACATGTGAGTTATATTGTACATTAATTAATTTATTTATATATTTAAGAAAAAAATCACAGTAGATTATTTTAAAAATTAAATCAAAATGTATTTTCCCATTAAGTTTTTTCAGCCGTATATTCCAAGGTAACATGATTTAATTAATCAATGGTGAGAAGATTTGCATTTTGACTGTATTATGTTTCCTTTTCTCTTTTTTTTTACCTTCGAAGATGTCCTTGTAGTACAAAGTTTTACTTTCCCTAACATTTTTTTTGGCAGCATTGGAATTGTTTTATCCATTGCCGATCTTTTCCTTTCTACCGTGTAGTAAGTGAAAGCTTTGAAGTGCCGGCGGATTCGAAAGTCGATTGCTCACTGTGTAACTGCTGTTGCCTGTAGTTACAGTTCCATGTGCCGCTTGTCATTTCCTATTTACCAGCGCGCGCGCTTCATTATGTTCGCGCGACTCTGGTTGTCAAGGCGACGCAAAGCATTCCATATAACAAAAGCCAACGTTACAAAGTTCTCCAATGCTCATGCGATCAATTAAAACATAAAAGAAGCGCTGAGGAGAAAGGCTGGAAAACCGCTTTCAGTTAACTATGGTAAGTTTTCTGTTGAACTTTTTCAAATAATAATGCATATTCAACATGTTTAAATAATAATAATAATAATAATAATAATAAAAAAATAATTGTTTTTGTATGTTGTTCTTTTTTTATTGTGCTATCACATACAGTATCATCATAGTACTTTTTTTGTGATCGTCCTGTATCTCCTTTATCCAGCATTTATAGTTGACAATGGAATGCACTGACTTAGCATCACCTGACATAGAGAGAAGTGATGAATACGAGAAGATTCTCAAAGAATTGTCTTCAAACTCCATACAACGCACAGACCATGAATCTGATGCTGACAAAAGTAAAGATCCATATATGGAGATGCCAGAATCCAGTCCTGAGGATGAACAAACCATAACAACATTTACAACAGACTCCAGCTACACTGTCACCTGTAGAGTCAGCATTGCATTAGCTATCTTGAAAGGTATGGTGGTGGTATTGTTTCAGTGCACAATGTTTCATATCTATATATGCAATCCGATGTTGCATTTTAAATATTTTTTTCTTGACACCAGCAAAAGAAATAAACTTGCATTGTTTTGCCAAAACTGTCTTATACATATATTTTTAGCATTCTTTATTTTCTTAAATCAAGCAGAGCATGAGGAGCATTTCACTAATTCTGAGAAAAGAAGAAAAGAGACAAAGAAAGATGCATCCAGTGAGGTAGTGGAGGCCCCCAGAGCCGAGGGCTATTATTGCATTGAGTACAACATGCTGCCTGATGACCCTGCACCAACCAGAGTGGATCTAGTGATGTTTGGCGTGGCAGCCAAACTTTACATGGCGAATGAAACTAAGGTAAACCATTGGAATTAATTAGGAGTTAATTCTAAGCAAGAGCTTGTAAATGATCAATTATTTATATGTAGAATAATACTACTACTTTGACCTGATAAACAAACAGTTCTTGATGTTGTTAGTATATGTTGATAAATTATGCACAAGGATTTGCTCCACTGACCCAAAGAAAGCTGGTTTAGTGTTTCAGTTAATGGCCTCTTTGGACTTCTGTTGTGCACCTTGCTGTTTAGGGGCAAACACCTTTTGTCTACCACTTGCATGTGTATTTTTTTTCCAGTGACAGTAAATTAATTGTAAATACAATAGGCTCACCAAGGCTGCATTTTTTAAATCAAAATATTTGATCAAAAATACAGTAAAATCAGTAATGTTATATTAAATATTATTACTGTTTAAAATTACTCCATTCTTCAGAATCACATAATCCTTCAGAAATCATTCTAATATGCTGATTTTTCTTTTTATTTCTTTCTTTCTTTCTTTCTTTCTTTCTTTCTTTCTTTTTCTTTCTTTATAAAGCACATTTTAAAACAACCAAAAGGCTGACCAAAGTGCTATAAAGTAAATTGAAACAGTAAAACAATAATCAAAATATAGACAATATACAGAATAACACAGCACAATAAAACAAACAAACAAACAAACAAACAAAAAATTAACCAATCATAAATTTTTCAAATAAATAAGATTTGAGCATAGATTTAAAAGTATATAGAGAAGGTGCTGTTCGATAGCTACAGGGAGATTGTTCCAAATAGTTGGCCCGGCAACAGCAAAAGCTCAATCACCATGATGTTTTAGTCTGGACCAAGGAATGGATAGCATTTTTGAATGCTCCGACCTTAGTGATCTCACTGGTTTGTGTGAATGCAACAACTCAGTGAGATAAACCGGTGCTAGATTATTTGGTGATTTAAAAACCAGAATTAGTATTTTAAATTCAACTCTCAATTTTATAGGCAACCTCTGCAATGAGATCAAAATAGGAGAGATGTGCTGATATTTACGAGTTCCAGTCAGGAGCCTGGCTGCTGCATTTTGGACCAATTGTAACCGCTCCATAGATGAACAATTAATCCAATAATAAAGAGAATTACAATAGTCCAAGCGAGAAATGACGAATGCATGAATTACTTTTTCAGAATTCTTTGTTGATAAGAACGATTTCACTTAAGCCAGGCGACAAAGATGAAAAAAAAAAACACAACTCAACTACACCATTTATCTGTTTGTCAAACTTTAGGTCCGCGTCAAACCAAAAGCCTAAGTTTTTTGCACAAGGAGTAACCCACTGATGCAAATGACCAAGGTTATAATTACTAGCATTAAAAGCATCACTGGGTCCAAACAAAATTACTTCGGTTTTACCTTCATTTAACATCAGAAAATTTTCTATAAGCCATATTTTTAGTTCCTGGATACATGCATACAGATCTCCTAGTGCATTTACTCCATTTGGTTTAAAAGAAAGATACAACTGTATATCATCAGCATATACATGGAAAGACATGACATTTCTTGAAAATCAAACCCAAAGGTAATATATATAACATAAAAAGAGTCAGAGCCAAAATGGAGCCCTGAGGAACACCACAAGACAGAGGGGCAGTGGAAGAAGTGTTTTTTCCAATACATACAGAAATCTTTCGGTACATTAAAAAGGACCAGAACCATTTTAACGTATGCCTCGCAGGCCAATACGATTTTTTAAATGAGATATAAGTATGTTATGATTGACCAAGTCAAAAGCTGAGCTGAGATCTAATAAAATCAAAGCAACAGCATTCCCAGAATCTGTGGCTAATAAAATGTCATTTTAAACTTTTATGAGGGCAGATTCTGTGCTATGCAACTTCCTGAAACCAGATTGAAAAGTTTCATAGGAACACAAGAAAGTTTGTAACTGAATTAACACCACTTTCTCCAAAATTTTTGACATAAAAGGAAGATTCAAAATATTAGATAAAATAGATGTATCTGAATTGGGGTCTTTAGAACTGGACTAATAGTTACATGTTTTAAGCTATGAGGGACCATACCAGTGCTCAGACTCAGATTTATGAAGGAACAAATATCAGCACCAACGATATTTATAACTTGCTTTAAAAAATTGGCAGGCATAACATCATGAGAGCACCCTGTGGGTCTTAAATGTTCAGTTATATTTTTACAGGTAGTAAGAGTAACAGGGTCAAAGGAAGGCCAAATAGCAGGGCTCCATGGTGTCTCATCAGTATCAAGGTTGGATTGCATCTGTGGTCTCAACCTATCTACTTTCTCAAGAAATGTTTTTAAAAATCGTTCACATAAGTTTCCAGATACATCAGAAAATACATTAACTACAGGGTTTAAAACAGAATCAATAGTAGAAAACAATATTTTGGGACAGTGGGAATTTTTAGTAATAATCTCAGATAAATATTTAGATTTGCCTGACTTGACAGCTTTTTGAAATGCTGAGAGAGAGTCCCTCAAGAATTCATAGGAAACCTGTAACCGATCCTTGCGACACTTGCGTTCATATCTCCTACAAGTTTGTCTGAGTGAACGAATCGAATCATTCAGCCATGGTTCAGATCTTTTCTTAGGGCGCTTAGCCTTAAGTGGAGAAGTAGAATTTAAAATATTAAGACAGGTGTCACTAAAACAACAGAGGTACTTATCAGCATTTTGAGTCCCAGAAGATGAATCCATTAAATCTGAAAACTGAGAAGACATATAAGCTGAAACAAACTCATCCACTGCACTTGCTGTGAATTGACGAGTCCATCGAATTTGCAAAGCTGTGCTAGCCGGTCGACCAGGAATCGCAGGAGTAAATAAAACAGGTTTGTGATCAGAGAAACAATTGTCCCCAATCTCAATGTCAGAGATAGAGAGGCCGTGTGTGAAAATGAGATCCAGAGCGTGTCCATGGATATGTGTAGGACCTCGCACCCACTGTGTAAAATGTAATGAGTCAATAAAGTTGCAGAAGTCCATGGGAAATGGCTTATTAGGGCAGCAAATATGGATATTAAAATCACCCAGTAATTTTTTTTTTTTTTTTCATATTTAGTGACTATACTGCCCAAAAAGTCAGCAAACTCATTTAAAAACATGCCATTTGATTGCGGAGGTCTGCAGATTAACACACAGATTACAGAATCGTTATTCACTTCAAATTGAAACATTTATAGCTCGAAGCTGCTGTATACTTCGGTCGGAATGATTCTGCCATGAAAACAGTCCTTAAAAATTGCCGTTAAACCTCCTCCGCGACCAACCAGCTGAGAAGTGCTAAAAAGCTGAGCATTTACCCCGTCACGTTGTGGTCAGTACTAGGGGAACTGCAAAGGCCTGTGGATAGACTCGGAAACAATCGGATGAATCCAACGAAAAGAGACCTCCTGGATGTGCCACACGCTCCGACCACCACGATATAGCTACTCCTGTGTAGTTCTAGGCCACTCCGTTTACCACGGCGTCTGCGGCGTTTCCTCAGTGAGACGACAAGAAGCTGGGATATCCGACAGTAACAGTGGGAGATACACACGAGAAACATCCAAAGCAGCACCCGAAACTGCATAGTCCATATCAAAGTCTGAGTTTCTAATCTCGATTAGATTTGCTGCTCAGGAAACATTTCTTATTATCATCAATGTTGAAAACAGTTGTGCTGCTCAATATTTTTGTGGAAACTGATTTTTTTTTTCCAGGATTCTCTGATGAATAGAACGTTCAAAAGAACAATATTTATTTGAAAGACAAATTGCTTGCAACAATACAAATGTATTTACTGTCACTTTTATGTGTTACTGTCAATTTATTTTGTTCTTGCTGAATAACAGCACTATTTGTTTTTTTTTTTTTAAATAAACATAAATCATACTTACCCCAAACTTTTTAACAATAGTATAATTCTGTTGTTGTTTTTCGGGCTCCGAATAAATTACTATATAATAATGAAATCATGTGTGATGTGTTCTGACAAGGTGCTGAAGCCTTGGCGAGAAGGAAACCAGTTGTGGGTGAGTTGGTCTCAGACTTTAAAACTCAATACCACCAAAGAGCTCTTGATTAAATTGGCCTCCCATAAGATCACTGTGATAGTATGGGACAGCAAAGACAAGGTGTCTTTCAAAGCCAGGAATGACAGACCCAAAACCTTCAGACTGCCACAGGAGAGGACTGGAGAGGATCCAGAACAAATGGGTATGACCTACCCGTTTTACTGATTGTACTTCCTATTAGGATTTCCTTCATTGTAATGTTGGTATCTTTAAGCAAGATCAAGAGTTTAGACACCGCAGTTTAATGACTAAAGTGAAATATGTCTAGGATAGATGAAAAATGAAAGATTATTTAACTTATCCAGTTACTTCATGAGAGGGCTAGTCATAGTGTGTTGTAACTGATTTAAAGACAGTAATTTATATCACAGTAGGCTGGAAAATGAGTGTGAATCTCGACAGGTAATTATGAGATGGTGAGATCTGGCACTTACATCCTCACTTCTGTTACAGTGCTGTGAGAATGGAGAATATTGTACACAAGTAGCACAAAGTACAATGCAAACATGCAGCATTTCTAGTTATCATTCCTGAATAAAAATTCCCTCAGCGATTTAAAATCATCAAAGTTCTCACTAAATGTCTTCAAAGGTGGCATCAGGAAGATGGTTTGTGAGATGAGAGCTGTCTATGAGAAGGAGAACATAAAAATAAGAACATCTACGAAAAGCCACAAAGATCTTGTATCATCAGACTGTAGGAAGCATTTGGAGCTTCGCTGTGCCACAGGTACAACATGCTTATGCTGTATACTAATAAAAGATTTATGATGGTGATTATTATGTTTTACAACAAGAATAGATTTGATTGTTTATGTGGTCATATACCAAAGTATCCTTATAATGAAAGAAATACATGTTTATAATAATGGGGTTGATAAGTCATTTATGCTCACCAAGGCTGCATTTATTTGATCAAAAACAGTTAAACAGTAATAATGTGAAATATAACTACAATTTAAATTAACTTTTATATTTTAATGTAATTTAAGATTATTCATGTGATGGAAAATCTGAATTTTCAGCCACCATTTGTCATTTCTTATGATCAATATTGAAAACAGTTTTGCTGCTTGTTTTCAGGATTCTTTGATAAATCATGTGCACTGTGAGGAAAACACATTTCCCTGTACAATGAACTTCTTTCTTTGCTGTCCACAGTGAATGCCAACACAAGTGCAAACACTTTATTTGAATTATTAATATTTTGTAACATATCAGATGCCTTTAATGTCACTTTAGATCAATTTTTATGCATCCTTGCTGAAAAAAAGCATTTATGTCTTTAAAAAATCTTACTCACCCTAAACTTTTGAATGGTAGTGTAAGTCTACTATTAAAGGATTGATGAATTAATACTGACTTGATACATCTATATACACTTGATGAAATAGTCTCATCACAATTTTATCATTATGATTCTTGAAGTAGCAAGTCAGTGGGCACCCTATTTGTCTATTTCAATTTAGATCCCAGTAAGAGTGGTTTAACAATAGAAAAGAGCCAAACATCACCCACTAAGAAGACACTGTTCCAGAAACCCACCCAGGATACTGCAGAACTCATGGAGGTCAAACAGGAAAAGGAGGTCGCCTCACTGGAACTCAGTTTCGCTCCTCTCCTTGCAGGTATTTTTTTCCTAGCAACCTATGGTAGCTTTTGGAGCATAAAAGAATTTTCTGAATTTTATGCTCCTAAAACCCCCATTGGTAGCCGACAGTGTTGAAGGACACTCCCATAGTTAGATTATGACACATATACCGTTCGAAGGGTTTTGCTTACTTTCATTTGGATGAGATGCATTAAATTGATCAAAATACAGTAAATACATTTGTAATGTTACAAAAGTTTTCTATTTCACACACAGGAATTAATTACATTTGAAAATACACTGAAATAAAAAATAATTCTTTTAAATTGTAATAATGAATGAATGAATACCTTTATTATCATTGTCCAACTGTACAACAAAATTTTAGTCTCTCATTCTGAAGAGTGCATGCACACACGCACATACAAAAAAAAAAATATTTAAACATTGTACAGATTACAAATGTAAACAGTGCAAAATATGACATACAGTATAGTTTTCAAACATCAGCTACCTGGCTGGCATGTACTGTCTTTATGTTAGGGAGTATGATGCTCTCTGACTGCCTGGGATTCTGTTCCGGAGGAGTACAAGAGGGATTCTGGAATATCACTCTTGATCAGCCACTTATATCTGAGCAGCTAAAAGCTGAACTCAATCCACTAGTCATCACAGTTTTATCGGCTTCCTCTCTGCCATCATCTCCCGCTCCTTTCCATGTACTTAAGGTATGCTATTTCAGAAACGCTTAATTTGATTATTCAATAAAAACATATTAAACACATTATCGCATTCATCTTTCAATAGGCAAAATGTCATCCCGTCTACTGTCAGTACAAGTTCTACAACATGCCTGCTTACAGAACCAAAGGCCATGATCACAACGCTAATATCTACTTCAAGGATGTGAATGTGATTTTTACTGGTCTGCTGAGCCCTGGAATGCTGTTTGAGTTTCTTAATGGTCCACCCATGAAGATCGAAGTCCATGATCGGGATATAAAAAAGGAAAAACCCTCCAGTACACCAGCTATATTTGGAACTGACCCCAGTGATGCCAAAGAAGATTTATGGGTCACGTGTAATGCATTAAACGCACATACTGAACTTCATGATCCATATGGCATAGCAAAACTAGATCTCTCAGATCTTCTTGGAGGATGCAGATATTTGAAGCTGAAATTGCCCATAAGGAGTTCTTCTGAGGTTTCCTCGGATATTGCAATGCCAGTGGGTCATTATCTTGAAGCTGACGCCCAACTGAAAGTCCAGGTGGAGATAGCACATACCCTTCAATGTGAAGATAGCAACAGTGATAGAGATTGCCCTTTTGGTCGCGTCATTTATGTCTTCAAGTATAACAATACACATGTCTTAGCCAAACTGACATCAGAAATTCTACAGATCAATGCAGATGCCTTAAAACTAAAGCATTGTCCAGAGGAAACAATTCAAAGGCTCCTGTCTGGACATAAAATAAGCAAAGACAGAGAGAACAAAAGGCTGAATGTTCTCACTGGATTTCATATGATGGATAAGGCTCTACACCTTTTTGTTCTGGAAGGATTGAAGGATAAAGCAGTCAAAAGACTGTGGACTACTGTGCCTATAAAGTAAGAGAGTCATCATTTAAAATGCTCCCACATGTGCACAACATTTACCAATATGCAGCAAAGCAAAAATTCCTGAAGATTATACAGACTGATGTGATCCTTTCCAGGTTGGATGGTGATGAGGAGGAACAGGTGACTGCGCTGTATAACTCAGACTTGAGTTTCTCAGAGCGACTGTATGACATACTTGACATGGGTCTAAGTCCCGTTTGCCTTACAAAGCCACTTGAGACCATTTTGATGGAGCCTTTGGTGTTCATCAGAAATACAGTTCCTCATGCCTGTCTTGAGGCCTTGAAATGGTAAAACTGCAATAACACTTACAATTACAGTTTCAAAGAGCAGCTCCTTTTTGCCTTATAATTTCTAAAATGGTCCTTTTTTCTTGGTTTTCTCAAGCACATTGATTGGTTTAGGGTAGTATTAGTGTTTGACTACAATTTCAAAATGGTAACAAGTACCAGGTGTAATTGGATGTATTATACTTCACAAAAACTATTCCACGTGGTATTTGCTAAACCTAGAGGAACTAACGTTGTGAAACACTGAGGTATTCAAGAAAGCTGAAACGTTTCCTATTAACTTTTTAGTATAAGCCACATCTGCAAAGCCAAGAAGCTTCAAGAAGTAGTGCACCATGACCTGTTCCCATCAGCCGACATGATTCTAAGCTTAAGCAAGGAGTTTGGATCAGATCTCGGGAGAGGAGAGCTATGGTTGGCAACAGATACCCAGCAATCTCAGGATATACCTGATCATCGTAACATCAGAAAGAGAACTCACACACCTCTAAACAACTTCAACAGAAAATACTTCCAATGGAAATGGAATGAGGGTAATAATGTGAAGGAATTTATCCAGGTAATGAATGATTCATATGTTTAACAAAGTGGGGAAATTGAGTTAGTTAATTGAATGCATTTTTTTTTTTTTTAAATTTCAGGCAAATATTGAGGACATCCACAGGGCGAGTAGCGATTTACAAAAGTCAAAGCCTAATGTGTTTTTGGATAATATTACTGATGGTCAGACCATCAATTACCACAATGTTCAAACAACGAATTCCCCTACTCTACTCTACACAGAATTTTTGAAGGTTGGCATTTTATTTACTTTCTAAGCTTGAAAACTATGAAAAAAGTTGACTGTGACGTGCTTAGGCAGGCTCCTGGGTGCTAAGATTATATTACCATGTCAAACTTAAAGTAAAATGTGACTATTTATTGTCTTTCTAGGACTCCACTTGCATTCACGTCTCTTACCCTTTTAAGAGCAGTATTGAATGTAACCAGCACCCGAAGCGGCCAGACGATGCTCGGATAGAGGAGCTGAGAAAGGTGCTGTTGAGGTCATGCCATACCGCTGTTACCCCCATCTGTCATGTTTCTCTCTCGGTGCAATGTCAACTTTATGGACATTCCTAAGAGCTTAAGCAAGAAGATAGAGTTTTACCGATGTTTACCTACCTTGCCCACTTCTTTACAGATCCCCAGAGCTTAAGACAGTATTTAGTTGTAAGTACGGTGACAGGGCTAATGCTGATTGACTCATGGGACACACAGCATTATCTAGAAGCATGTGCTTGCCTGAAATTGATTTATCAGCCTTTCAGACTCTGTAACTTATTGTTCCCTGCTGAACATGAGCATAGCACCCAAAAATGTGAACCTTACAGATGACAGATTGATCTTATTATTAGCAGTTTGTCCTATTTGAGCAACTGAACATGTATATTTATGTTTTTCCAAAAGCATTAATTTGTTGTAACCATCTCTTTTAAACATGGGTTTAATGTTGGTTTTTTTCACAGCCTTGGAGAGAAAACATTCTACATGGAAACAAATTGAAGCCAACGCTTTTCAGATTCAGGCTGTCATGGATCCACAGACATCAGGATTTTGAACTTTACTCCAAGCCCCCATTAGGGTTTGGACCAGAACTCCCCCTGAGCATCCATTTGGCTGGTAACATTTTCTTACAGGGGTCATGAACTGCCTGTGTTGTTTATTTTGTACTGTTCTCCGAGGTCCACTTATAATGCTATCAAGATTTTTACATAAAAAACCCACCAAAATGTAGAAATAATAGGCTATTTTCTGTCCTGTTTTGACCCCCTCATCGAAACACTCCATTTGAATAGGTGTGGTGTATTGTAGACTCAGAAGTAGATGCCCACTGCTATAATTGGCTGACAGTTATGTATGTTTGAAAGCCTACATCCTTCACAGATGAACACTGCTGTGATTTAGGTTAAATATGCATAAATACTCCTATCAAATGATCTGTAATAACAGATAAAGCAATAGTGATCACGTAATGAAAGCAGTTACTCACACTTGTGTAGTGTGACATCATATCCAATACAGTCGGCACAGCATTGTCTTTTAGTTTCAATCTTTTTGAAAATCCTGCATTGAACTGTGCCTTGTTTGTGAACGAATCTGCGGTAAAATGAAGTGAACAAAGGACCAAGTTCCTACCGACATAGTCTGGCACTTCATTAAAAATAAAGTTCATCAAATAAAGTTTATTGTTTGGTTTCTGCTTACACACGAGTTTGCTGCTCTTGTCATTTACTGTATGCAAATAGGTAGGCGGGGCTAAACTGGCAGTGATGCGGAAGTAGCCACTGGTCTTCTGCGGAGGTGGGGTTTAGCCATACTATTATACCAAAGTGGCACATTCCACAAGCTGTCATTTTGGCTTCAATATAATCTTGTAAGTTTTTAGACTATCGAGAGCGTTTTGAGTTCTGAAATTTACAGAATGTTTTTATAGCACAACGACCTTTTGTATATCAAAAGATCAATGGAATTTTGATTTCTCAGTTCATGACCCCTTTAAAGATGTACAAATCATACATTATTATTCTTATATAGTTACATATGTACACGAAATGGTGATTTAAGTTGTAATATTCGTATAATTTTACCTGTATATTACCTTAAATCTTCCATTTAGGGAAAAGTCGGTTAGGGGTGTTTTTGCATTTCACTCTGCTGCTTTTCTATTGTTTTCCTGTGTAACTGTACGGTAGGCAGATATTTTTTACTCTCACATGAGAACGCATTCAAATAAAAAAAATCAATTTAGCAACATAAAGAACCCTTCAACAGTAATACGGTCTATTATAATATCAATTCTGAAGTCCTCTAATGTCATTTTCAGTACAGTCGATAACTAAGAAAGATGGTGCCAGATTTGTATGAAACTGGACTCGTTTTACCTTGTATTTTGTTTAGGAGAGGCTCTCCATGAGGAGCAGCTTCAGGCTGCACATGCTCAGTACAACAGGTGGCAGAGGAAGATGTTGCTCCCTGAGACCTCTACAGGAAGTGGAAGACTTCCTGAGTTCAAATGTCACATGAGGAGAGCTGGTCTGGATAAACTACAAGACATACTGAAAGACAAGCCCATGAAATATTCTCTGAAGAGGCCAGGAATGGCTTTAAAAGTACTAAAAAGCTAAATGATTTCCTAAAACGACATTACTGCAGAACATAAAAATATGCAAGACAGTCAAATATCATTTTGAAAATTTTATCAGATTTATTGTTAGATTAACATTTTTAGAAATCACATGGGCAGACCGTTATGTCTCCTAACAGAGAGATCTCCAACAAACATACTTTTCTTTAAAACGTTTAGGCTTGCTATTCTAGATCTAATCCCTGTTTTTTTCCCCCCTCAGCCCATTCCCGTTATTTCTGTGGTCCAGCCTTCTGAAAAGACCGGCTCAGCAGAGAGGGAGGCCAATATTCCATTTGCTCCTGGACCCTTTCAGAACCACAGCCTGAGCTGGGACAAAAACGCAATTCCAAGATACTCTTCCCAGTACAGCAAATTCCACTTCAGGTTAGACATAATCCTTGTTTTTCAGTTTGTACTGTTTTATAATTACTAACAGGCTAAGTTACTGCACCACAACTTGGAAATAAGTGTGAACCATTCACACTACTTATATAAATTCTCGAAACAAACACTAAGAACGTCCTGGAAGCAGAAATAAGAAAATTAAAAAAATAAAATAAATAAATAGAATTTTAAACTGCTGTCAGTAACATTCAGATTTTTTAACAGAGATTACTGGAGGCCACATTCCTTTCTGCACAAGCGTAGTGTTTTACCACTCACAGATGAAGAGAAAAGCAGTCACTCCTGTCAGAAACCTGCTGAAGCCCCAAAGACACCTATGATAACTGCCCACTTCAAACACAGCAGAAACATCACGGAGACGAGAACCAACAAAGACATCACCTCACATGTGCATTAAAGGTATTGCTTCATAATCACTTGGATTTTATGTCATTCAACCAATATTAAGAAGCACTTAGGTGGCACTAGAAAACTGATATAAAAAGAACTAAAACATATGAGAGTGAGGCTCAATCAAGACTGCATATTGTGAGAAACATAAGTATATTTAATTGAATAATCGTAGCAGGTCCTCTCACTTTTGTTGGGTTAAACTGAGACACAAGGCTGTGGGAAACCTTTCGGACAACAAGAGTCATCTCAGAAGGTTCTGTCCAGAGGATGTGAGCAGACATATGCCCTCTTAGCTAAAACCTCCTGGGCGATCTTCTTTATGTTGGCATCGTTGTTCTCCGGGGAATCTGGAGAGAACACAAACCCCAATCCTTTCAGTGAACACTCTGATCTAATGCATTGCATCGACTGGAGTTATTAGGCAGACGGTAATTGGAACAGTATGAAGAGCGCATTCAAGTGTTAGCGACTGACTTATGGTTTGTAAGGTTGTGGAGCAAATTCTACAACATGTGCAAGTGCTTTGTCTTGCTATGCAATAAAACGAGAAGGGCTGGTATTAATTATAGCTGTGCGTTTTACTCACTTTTTTGAAGCTGAGTCAACAAGAAGTTGTTCTTGAAATGAGCATCCTTGCAGAAAGTGTTGGTGAGCAGCACCTGAAACCCAGTGGAGATTTAACAAGGCTGTTTACATTAACGATTTCAAAATTAACAAGCAAGCAAATTTCCTTGATTATGAGGTTTTTGTTGGCTAAATTATTTTACACTCTTTGACCTAAGAGCAATTCAACAAAAGTAGAATAGACAGAAAAAAATTACATGGAATTATGAAATGTATGTTTAAAAGCATGCAAAACCTTGCAGAAAACTCGGATAAAGCCAATATGCAAGCAAGCAGCGCAGTCACAGCATGACGTCATTAAACTGTTTCCGTCAATTGTTTCTCTCATGCAAAATCAAAACAGCTCTGCTGCTATGAATTAAAATTCAGCTTATTGAAACGCCTCCTGGGACCAATCCACTTGTGAGAAGAAATGCATTATTTGTCACACTGCAACATCCACAATCCTTTCAAGTTTAGTCCTCTAAACAGGTCAAGTAAATGAGCCGTTTCTTTCTTCTGCCCTAATCTGTACTTGTTCAACACTACATGCTTTATTAAAATGCTCTGACTGAACACTAAACAAAAGGCTGAAGTCTTGAGGCAAGTCTCAAAACTGAGAATCACTTTACAGGACGAAGCAATGTGCCGTTTTAACGTGGCTTGCTTTGAAACTGACTATGTGACCTCAGGGTGGAAGGTTTAAGTGTCTTTTACCTCGTGGTCATGGTTGCGCAGACCGATGCTG
This sequence comes from Labeobarbus marequensis, assembly GCA_034780575.1. Lineage (NCBI taxonomy): Eukaryota > Metazoa > Chordata > Actinopteri > Cypriniformes > Cyprinidae > Labeobarbus > Labeobarbus marequensis. The sequence continues at coordinate 17,076,638 of JAUZSZ010000112.1, read as the reverse complement.
ATAGAGCGACTGGTGCGGGACAGGACAGCTGTCATGGCGTAGAGGTTAATTAATACATCTGCAACTTTCTTCAGCACAAGCTGCTCCTCGACAATTGTCTGAAACAGATGAAGTTACAGATAAAACTGTAAGATGCAGAAGTGAAACTGTAATATTAGGGTTTTTTGACAAAATGCTTTATATAAGAATCAATAAAGTTTATTAAAAAATGTCAAAGTTTAGATTTTTTGTTTGCATTCTATGGACAATACCATTCAAAAGTTTGAATTTTCAGCATCATTAATCCAGTCTTCTTCAGTCTAAAACACTGCTTCAGAATTCATTCCAATATACTGATTGAGTGCTCAAGAAACATTTCTTATTATCAATGTTGAAAACAGTTGCACTGCTTAATAATTATGTTGAAATTGTACGGTTTTTCAGGATTCTTTGATGAATAGAAAATTCAAAAGAACAGCATTTATTTGAAATATTTTTTATAACATTATAAATATCTTTACTGTCACTTTTGATCAATATAAAACATCCTTGCTTAATAAAAGTACAACCCGAATTCCGGAAATGTTGGAACATTTTTAAAATTTGAATAAAATGAAAACTAAAAGACTTTCAAATCACATGAGCCAATATTTTATTCACAATAGAA
>JAUZSZ010000112.1:16685962-16696020 GCA_034780575.1 Labeobarbus marequensis | reverse complement strand
TGTTTAATCTTATTATACATTACTGACACTCTATCCTCCAATTTGATACTGTTAAGTGCTTTGACACAATCTGTATTATTAAAAGCGCTATATAAATATAGGTGACTTGACTTGACTTAAAGCCCCACAGTGTTTAGCTTAAGGGAAAAAATGGAGCACGTGTGATGTTATTGAGATCCCTTCTAAAGCTTTAAAGAAGACCTTGCTCTGGTCCACATACTGTGTAGAATGATGGCATTTATGTGATCCACTCCAGTTTGCCAAATTTGGGCCACAAGCAAAGCCATAGGTAGGCCGCATGTCAGCCGTGAGAATAACTAAATAAATAAAATAAAACAGAACTGGCCCAAATCTGGGCCACATTTATTTTAATTCTGGCCCAGATACTTTCTCTGGCGGCACATACTGTGTGGAATAATGGCATTTGGGCAGTCCGGTACTGTTTGGCAGATTTAAGGTCTCTGCACACGGAGTCCAAAATTTTTGTCTGAAATTTTTGCATGTTAAAAAAAATAAATACGACCTCACGTTGTGTCCATCATGTTTGCACACTGCCTCCGAAACTTTCGTCTGTCAAAAATTCGGATCAGATTTGATTTTTTGCATTTTCACATCAGTATCATGCATTTTGATAGGAAAGGATGGAGAATACGGAAAAAACAGAAAAATGCATGTGAAAATTTCGGACTCAGTGTGCAATGACCTTTAGGCCTCAAGTAAGTCTTAGCATTGCTGCATATAAGCCAACCAAATAAACCAAAATTGGCCCTAATGTGGGCCACAGTTGATTTTTATCCTACTGGTCTTCCCCACATCTCTCATGTGGCCCACATGCTGCATGAAATGGTGGTATTTTGGCAGTGGTCCACAAGCAGCCCACTACACAGCCACATTTTAGCTAATAATGAACCAAATAAACTGTAAATATACATTATCTGGTCTACACTAAGCCTTAAGTGAGTTATGCATCAACAATACTCAACATATTGTAAAGAGAAATTTAAAAATTTCATCCATAAATGTTCAAATAAGTGCCAGAAATGTGTCCTACTTGATTAAATCATCCTGACCCAAAATTTGCACAAGCAGTAATTCAAATGTCACAAATAAATATTCAAAAACACATTCCAATACTTTAAGTTCTTCACAAATTTTAACCTAAATGCTTCTCACTCAGAAGGGCTTTTAACACTGCACTCAACCCTGGGTTATCATCATTCTAAACACCGCTTTTAACCCCGGGTAAAGAAACGGGGTTATGAAACCCAGCTCCGGAGCAGGGTTAGCACCGCATTTAAGGTGCTAAGTTTGTTCAGTGTGAAATGGAGCAGTGTTTCCTTGTTGCTGCTGGATGCTTGGCAGCCAATCAGACAACCAATCAGAAATTGAGCAGCGAGGCTCATATCACGTCAGTAACAGGAAATGTGCTTCGTGTAAACAGCAGCCGGTGAGAGAAAAGTAAGAAATGTCAAAAGACAGAAAGCGTGTGAACTGGAGTGATGAGGAGACGGTATTATTCTTACAGTTAATTCTAGTCTCTCCACACTTAAAATAAATTCAAAGAAATATTCACATATTTTACTCCTTGCTTTCTTTCTGTTGTACTTTTGTCTTTGTTTTCTTGCCTTTTTGCATCTCATGAGGCTTAAAACGGCTCTATTTTTTTTAATAACTGGCAAGACACGGGAAAAGCCATGTAAACAGGTGTTCATCCAATCAGCAACAGTGACACTGCAAATATGCAAATAAGAATGTTAACCCAGGGTTTAGGAATGTACAGTGTGAAACGACTGTTAATGAATACCCAGGATTAACAGTTAACCCCAGGTATAGTATGAGCAGTGTGAAACGTGATTACAGATAACCCAGGATTCCGTTTATCCGGGGTTTAGGATAACCCAGGGTTAACAATTTCAAGTGTGAAAAGCCCTATGGACTCCTAAATATGAATGTATCTTAAAACATAAAAGACAGTTATTTCTTTTTTAAACACCGTTTTTTTACTATTAAAAAAAAAATGATTATTTGTCCGTTTTTAAGTTTTTGAAAGAATTTAGTTATACACACCAAGGCAGAAAAAACAGTAATATCACAAATACAGTAAAAACAAGAATATTGTTAAATATTCAGAAAACATTCTGTTATTTGGTGATTTCTTAATTTCTTTAAAAGTGTTAAAAAACTGTAATGAACTGTAAATTTATTTACACTATTTTTCGTGAAAATCTTTTTGTAGCACTCTTTTTGCTGCCCCCTTGGGGTCCTCTGCTCTAAATAACAATAAGTCCATCTGATGGGACAGCCTTGGTTTTAGAATCAGGTATTAAATAATGTTAAAATGTCTTTTTGTCTGCTTTGTTCAAGTGTTGTCCAGAAGCAGTGCTGTTCAGGTGCACTGAGAGAGAGCAGGTGTCAGGCTGGCATGAATGCAGCAAGGGCCGGACATGCCTGTGAGGGAAACAGCCCACTCTGCGGAGAAGATTCTCAAGCAGTAAGATCTTAAATAGTGGCATCAAACAGACTGCAAAATAATGACTGTTTTTAACAGTCCACAGAGACCACAAAATAATGACAGAAAAATACTAATGATGTGGAATCTCTGTGGGATTCTGCATGTTTGAAAACAGACATTATTTTGGCAATTCAAAATTATTTACTGAATACTATCTGGTCATGTGAATGGCTGAATATTACATGTCCAGGCCAAAAACGAAACATTTTTGTCTTAACAAGCTGTGAACACAATAAGCAGCAGGACATGTTGTCTTTATATTTCTATTTTTACCTCCCACAGTGAAATTCTATTAGTCCTTATAACTACTATACACTGCCAGTATACTCTTCAAAAGTTTGGGGTCAGTAAGATTTTTGAAATATTTTAAAAGAATTCTCTTATGCTCACCAAGGCAATATATTTTTTATTTAATTTATAAAATGTAATTTATTCTTGTGATGGCAAAGCTGAATTTTCAACAGTCTTCAGTGTCACATGATCCTGATCATTATTAATGTTGATGACAGTTCAGCTTTATATTTCTGTCGAAACTGTGATATAATTTTTTTTCAGGATTCTTTGATTAATGTAAAGAACAGCAAATTAATGAAAAATTGTCTTTGTTCGAACAAACAGAATTGATTTGAAATAGATGTAACATTATAGATGACTTTACTCTCACTTTTTATCAGTTTAATAAGTATTTGCTGAACAAAAGTTTTCATTTTAATAAATTAATTTTAAATCATTTTAATATTGTTAAATGTCTTTTTGGAAAAAAATCTTACTGGCCTCACTTTTGAACAGTAGTGTATGTTACACATTCAGAATGTTCTGATTTGCCATGGTTGGCATGACATCACACATAATTTTCGCTTTCAGTGTGGAAAGCACTTACTTGATGCTCATGACTGATTAGGACTTAAAATGAAATGAAATGAAATTTTTAATTCTCTTTCATGCTGTTTCATGCAGGATTGCTGTAACTGCTGTGCGCTGGGTTTGCGTTTGCGAAGGGAAGGTAAAGGTTGTGAAGCGCATCAGCACCTGAGCTACCCATGCGGACACGTCTTACTCACATGCTGCGAGGAGGGAGAGGAAGGTCTCGCTCCACCTACGATCAAGAAAAAACAGAGGCCTCAACCGACCGTTCTTCCTAAGAGAGGTGAAACATTTTTCTTTTTCTTACAGCAGAATGTACCCATGGTTTGCAATGTGTAACCTGTAGTATATGGCTGATTTCCAGTGGCTGGGGTCTGGGGTGAGTGAGAGTTCATATTTTATTTTGACGAACCAATCTAGACGGGCTGTCATGCCAAGAAAGCGTTGTGATAGAGACACACCATATGAAGTGAAACCACACGAGGACCTGGAATGTCTCGGTTCTGAGTTGCATTTTTTAACACAATGTCCCAGTTATCTCTTCATCCCAGTGACTTTTGAGTTTATGTCTTCATATTAACATCAGAGCCTCAGTCGTGATTGTGCTTGTTTGTTTTTGAAGCCTGGATCATATTTGGAAGAGTCTGAAGTCTGGCTGTGTCTTGGCATTCAGTTTCACATTCAAGTTCGTCACACTGCTGGCCGAGAGGTTGACATTGATGGATCAGAGGAAAGAAAGATGCCCAGAGCTGATTGGTCAGGTGTCACGTTACCGTTCAGAATAACGCACAAAGATGCTGGCAAGCTGGGCTGAATCAGAAGCAGATGGCAAAGCAGGCTGTTGCCTCTCTGCCCGTGCCAGCAAACTTTCCTTCTGTCTCAAATGTTTCAGCTGACTAATTTCACTCATTTTGGCAAGATTTGCATGGAAACATTGTTCTCCTTTTGGATTTCTATTCATCCTGTGAATTGTGCTATATGTTTACACTGGGACAAGACCTGATACCTGTGTACACTCCAGAAATTGATTTTTGCTGCTTTTTAAATGTAATTTATTAAAATGAGGTAATGCAACACAATTCTTGTGTCTTAACCTGATCTCATTGCATGAATTCAATTTAAATTTGGAAAAAGGATGTTGACTTGATCCTTTTTTATTGGGAATACACGAATAATGTTTACTGGAGAAAATTCAGCAGAATCCAGATCCAGACCCACACAAACACAGAAATTGAGTCAAGCTTTATTTATTTGTTTGTTCGTTCATTCATTACCTGCCTGTGTAGTTTATTTAACTTAGTACTCTAAATTAATATATATATATAATTTTAACTTTTTAAATGGCATCTAATATAGAAATATAAAATATATATAAAATATTTCTATAAAAAAATAACCCAAAGTCATGTTTGATTAAAAAAAAGCAAGATTTAAAAGATGCATTAAAATGTATAAGTAAGTTGTAATATTTGTAATAATTTTTTGATTTTTTTTTCTATCAAAAATTACCTGCCTGTGTCAACACCGATAGCCTTGTGGACAGTGCACTGTTCGAGTTTGAGTTCAAGTCTCGGCACGTGGACCTCTCTCTCCCACTTTACTTCCTGTCACTGTCCTATAAATAAAGGCAAAAAAAATATAATAATAAAAAATAAATCTTTAAAATCACCTGCCTGTGTAGTTTAATTTAGCACTCTACTGAATTAAAATATTTTACATTATTTTTATTTATTTATTTCAACGGCTTCTAACATAAAAATATAAAAATCATATAAAATATTTTTCATTAAAAAAATATAACCCAAAGCCATGCTTGGTAAAAAGCCAAGAATTTAAAATAAAATACATTATAATGTTTAATATAATTAAGTAATATTTTTAAAACTATCAGAGAAACATAAGCAGTGGTGGAAAAATTCTGTAGAAATTTCCCTCAGTTTAATTAAGTTCATTAAACCTGTTTGTGGCTTACAGCTGAATAAAGTTTTCCAAAACTACCCTGGCTTTTATTCTATCGCCCTGAGAGCCATAGTGCCATATCAGTGTAATGGCAGACGCTCATTGCTCAACTAGCACTCCCGCAGTTATCAGCAAAGCCCCAGTCAATAGACCCAGGTCGCTATTCCTTTGAATGAGACATAAAACCCAGACTTTACCTCTTGCTATGTCTCAAATAGCACATTCCTTTGGCCCAGTGCCTTGCTTCCCCTAAAGAGCCTACCTGATATCCTGAGGCAAGGTGAGATTAGCTGTAGCCGAATCGGTACATTAGAGCTGACTTATTTTCTTTTTCGCGGTGCACACACAGATGATGGAACGCTAAAATAGGTCCAATTAAATTGCCTCCGTAGAGGTACCCGCAGAGATGCCTTTTCTTTCTCTTTTTAAGGAGACTATTGCTAACTATGTAAGCCCTCTTGGTTGCATCAAAGGTTTAGGCGATACAAAAACGGTTGAGAGGTAATTATTTCCATGAGGGTTGCTTTCTCAGGCCCCCTGCCACCTCACACCCGTAACATGATTAATTATAGCGGAAATGTTTAATCTCTTTCTCCCTTCATTGCATTTACATTCAGTTAATGACTGTGAGAAATATTTACTTTACACCAGCATGCTGTGTAAGGTGAAGCCGAGCCTGTTTATTATGTTTAGCCAGACGCTAATTGCCAAGTCAGTCGAACGCCTTGCCAAATTGCTGCGCGATGTTGGAAAGCTTGTTCATTAACTCCGGCCAGTGTTATGTAGAATTCGGTGAATGTGGATTTGGGATGGATAGGAGGTGATTGGCAGATGGAGGACACAGAGGGTGTGGTAGGAACAGCTGGCGGCGATGAAATGACAGATGCTGAGTGGCGTATTGCTTTAATATGTATTATGTTTCATTGCCATGTCATTCTGGTTGACATCTGGTTTATCCTTCATCAGAGACACTAGTGGAATCACATTATGTATTATTAAATGACATGAATGTATTATTGAAAAAAGGTCAGTTGAAACTAATCAGCATAGCAGAAAGTCTCATCTAGATATATATCTTTGATAAAAAATAATGCATTATGTGATGCTTTTTAATGTTTAAATCTATTGAACATGAAACTATTCTAAGATTACTTACTAAGAATAGTATTACAAACAATTTACAAAGAAATTAATTCTTCGTAATGTTTTTGTTTCATGAATAAGACCCAATGACTTGAATATATCTTTTGTATTTTATGGGACATTACATAAAAATATAAGTGTTATGATCCTTTGATTGTATTGGAGGAAAAAAAAAATATTGTAAATAATGTAAATAAAAAATGAAGAAGTTTGATTGTAAAATATTACTGATATTTAAAGAAACTTTCCTGCAAATCACTTTCCCGAAAATAATTTTTTAAAATTGTTTTGAAAATTAAGCCAATAGTAGAAATATTCTTATTTATTTGTGTTGGCTAATATAAATATTTAATTCATTTACTTCCACTTTTCATACACAGTTTAAAGGATTAGTTGTAATTTGCTGAAAATGTTCTCATCCTCAGGCCATCCAAGAAGAAGAAGAGTTTGTTTCTTCATCAAAAGAGATTTGGAGAAATTTAGCATCTCATCACTTGCTCACTAGTGAATCCTCTGCAGTGAATGGGTGCCATCAGAATGAGAGTTCAAAAAGCTGATAAATACATCACAGTAATCCACGTTATCCAAAAACAGCTTTTCATTTCACAAGACATTAATTGTTGGACTGAGTGTGTGTCGATTGCTTGTGGATTACTGTGATGTTTTTATCAGCTGCTTGAACTCACATTCTGACGGCACCTATTCACTGCAGAGGATTCACTGGTAAGCAAGTAATGTAAATAGAGTCACATGCAAGAGATACACAGCCATATCAGCCTTTAAAATTGCTATCTTTCCTCTTCCTCAGTATCAGACAGTCAGTTTCCGAAGCAAGCGTTGTCTGTTGGGGATGTGGATTCTGCAGCTAATTCATTGGAGGATTTGGAGCATGATGACAGGTGCCTGAGATTTGCACCACTCTGCCATCACACCTGCATCAACACTCGTGACTCCTACCTGTGCGCCTGCCACCCTGGATACACACTCCTGCTGGACGGCCGCACATGTGAGCCAGGTAAAATGAGCTCCTCTGTGAGTTCTGATGACTCAATATACAACAAAAACCCATGTATGTGTTTCTTACTGTATATAGATACAGTTTTGTATGTGTTAACCATTTTTAAATTAAGCAGGTGTAGTTCAATGTAATATCCTATTTGGATATCCATAAAAGTTGTCGAGAACCTGCAGGGTTTATGTTATTCATAGATTTTCACAACAGAAATCTGCTTCTGTATACAACATAGCAAATGCAAGCCTCATCTTTATGCACTCAAAACACACACTATCAGTCCTGCATTAAATAGGGGAATTAATCTTAATACCTGCTCAACATCCTGTCTGCACTGTGTGTGTGTGTGTGTGTGTGTGTGTGTGTGTGTGTGTGTGTGTGTGTGTGTGCGTGCGTGTGTTACTTAGCTCTGATCTGGATTCAAAATGACCTCAGATAACACTTTGTATGCTGTGAGTGCTTTTAGATGCATGCCTGTACATACAGCAATCGAGTGAAGATTTTTATGATGAGTCAGTGAATTAGACGTCCTGATATATTATTTTTCAAACCTTTGAACTCTAAGGAACCACGTGAATAATATCCATTCATTATATCCTGTAACATACATGATTTTACATAAAGCTGAAATGAAGTAAAACTGCCATCAAACATTATCCAAAATTGAAAATATTTACTCACACCTCATGTTATCAGTATTACAATAGTGTTATATACTATTATGGTCCTTCTTAATGTTTAGATTTTGCTTTTATTTTTATAGTTTCATTTTAATTTTAAAGTTTAGTAATTGTGGTATGTGCTTTTGTCATTTGTTAGTTTTTTGATATTTCTATTTAGATTTTATTTTTAATTTCAATTTTACTTTTAGCCATTTTAGTACTTTAATTTAAAATTATAGTTTGGTTTAGTGTATTTTATTTTATTTTTGTTAGTTGCAAAGTCAATATTTCTAACTTTATTAAAGTTTTTTTTAAGTTTTACATTTTCATCTAATATTTATATTTTATTTCAGCTTTATTTAAATGAACAAAAATGAGTTTTAGTAACAATAACAACAATGCATGTTATTTTAAACCTCTATGAGATTCATTTTAAACAAAACAAGAATATCCTGCAGTCTGTTCAATATTATAAAATCAAGGAGAACTGGGGCTGTCTTGCTTTAAAATGTTGAAAAAGCATCATAAAAGTATCCTAAAATAACTTTATACTCCAAGCCCATAAGTAAATAATGACAAGAGTTCATTTTTGGGTGAACTATCCCTAGATAGTAGTGATAGGGTGATACTGCAGTCTACCATTGTTTTGCCCGATTCACTGCAGTTTGTAATTATTTGTCTCGTTTCCCTGGTTATACGGCCAAACCCTAACAACACCAAGGCATGATGGGATTGTCATCATGTGTCAATATTGTTTTAGTGTCTCTGGTGACATGGAAGTGTTGATAGAGATAGTGTTGTGTTGCTCCAATGTGAATCACGTGACTCATGATCTCATCAGGAGTGAACTAATGATACAACCACAAGTAACTTCTCTCCAGCAACCTTCAGCTGACTTTAGGAGTGGTAGGAATTCTGATGACAAGATATATGTTGGCAAATGTCACAAATCAAAGCACTTTCCATAATTTCTCATCTGGTCATGATTAATTGTTGGAGAGAAACTCTCCATCATATGCAGTTTCTCTACCAAAAATTCCATCTGACAGGATACAGAATGAAAAAGAATGACTCACTGCTTTCTCTAAATTTTTTTCACAGAGAACAAGGAGGAAGACAACAGAGTTAGTGAGGAAGACAGGCTGATAACTGTACCTCCAGCAAGACAAGAAACTACTACTGAAACCCTGGTCTTACGTAACCCATGTGCTAGTATGTGGTATACAATTTAGCAATGCATTGTCCACTCTCTTTAGGAAATAAAAAAATACTTTTAGACCCTGTTTACGCCTGGCATTTGGCTGATCACTAGTGGACGATGCTAAATACAGTCGTGAATGGGGTTTAAAACAAACACACACACACATCTATACAGATATATATATATATATATATATATATATATGTATATATATGCTCATCAAGATTGCATTTAACACAATTTACAGTGGGGGAAAAAATATTTGATTCTCTTCTGATTTTGTACGTTTGCCCACTGACATAGAAATGATCAGTCTATAATTTTAAAGGAAGGTTTATTTGAACACTGAGAGACAGAAGAACAACGAAGAAATCCAGAAAAATGCATTTCAGAAAAGTTATAAATTGATTTGCATTTTAATGAGTGAGATAAGTATTTGACCCCTTCGCAAAACATGACTTAGTACTAGGTGGCAAAACCCTTGTTGCAATCACAGAGATCAGACGTTTCTTGTAGTTGTCCACCAGATTTGCACACATCTCAGGATGGATTTTGTCCCACTCCTCTTTGCAGATCCTCTCCAAGTCATTAAGGCTTCAAGGATGACATTTCGCAACTTGAACCATCCGCTCCCTCCACAGATTTTCTATGGGATTAAGGTCTGGAGACTGGCTAGGCCACTCCAGGACCTTAATGTGCTTCTTC